>APFE030152985.1:218906-230469 GCA_000404065.3 Pinus taeda
TACATTCTACCATGATGTGGTAAAGGTTCACATCTACTTCACTCTTTGTGAAGCCCAACCCGGTGAAATAGTTTTCGATCCTGGTGTACCAAGCATGAGGTGCTTGCTTTAGCCCGTACAAAGCTCTCTTGAGTCGGCACATATGTGACTCATGATCGAAGCTCTCAAATCCTTCCGGCTACTCAATGTAAACCTCTTCCTCAATCTTGCTATTGAGGAACGCAGTCTTCATATCCATCTGATGGATCTTCCAACCCATCTGAGCTATTAGTTCCAACATCGATCTGATAGATGAGTACCTTTCTACAGGAGAAAAAGTCTCATCGTAGTTGATCCCCTCGACTTGTGAGAAACCACGAGCAATGAACCTTTCCTTGTGTTTCTCAACACTGCCATCAACTGCTTACTTTACCTTGTAAAGCCATCAAGAACTCACCACTGACTTGTCCGCCGGTCTTGGGACAACATCCCAAACATTGTTCAAAATGATAGAGTCATACTCCTCTACCATAGCATCAACCCAGACTGGTTGCTACACTGCTTCCTCAAAAGAAGAAGGTTCAGTATCTACACACTCCCCAACTAGGGCCATGTAACTAGTGTACCACTCGAGTGATCTCCTCTGTCTGTGTTTAGAGGATGGCTGTCCCACATTCTCTCTCACTTCCATCACCAATATATCAAATTCCCATGAGTGTTTCTACCCATCTCTGGAAGACTCTGCATGAGTGGATGTCTCCACTCCCGGATCCTCTACATGCAGCTGCTCCGCATCAGTCTGAGGCTCCTCCTCCTTTGGAACTAAAAGTTCCTCCTCTGCATGCAACTTGAGCTCCCTCTCAAGTGATACTCACATGGCTTTCTGCTTGTCGAACTTCAAATCTCTGCGTACCACTATCCTCTGACTGGTAGGCAGGAACACCCGATAGTTGTGGGGTGTATCAGTGTACCCCACAAGTATCCCCAACTCAACTGTTGGATCTAGCTTCTTCCAAGCATCTTTGGTCACATGGCAATAAACCAATGATCTAAAGATCCTGAAGTGACTCACATCTGGTCACTTCCCGAAATAGGCCTATATTGGTGTCTTCATCCCTAGTATATGGTGCAGGCTTCTGTTATGCAAGTATACTACTGTATTGCATGCCTCAACCCACAAATGAAGTGGTAGGATTTGGTCATGAAACATCACTCGAGCTGCTCCCACAATCAATATGTTCTTCCTTTCAACCACCACATTCTGCTGTGGGTTATGGGGTGCCATCAACTCCTGTTTAATTCCTTATGTTGCACAGAAGTCTTTAAATTGTTGGGAGACATACTCTCCACCATTGTCACTTCACAAGGATCTTATTTTTTTTCCAGATTCTTTCTTTGTGAAGGCTTTGAACTCAAAAAACCTCGAGAAGGTCTTATCCTTCTTTTGCATAAAGTAGATCCAACATCTACGAGAAAAATCATCAATAAAAATAACATAGTACCTTTGTTTAGTGGTGGAGGCTGTAGAGAATGGTCCACACACATCTATTTGAACTCACTCCAGGATTGCTCCAGCTCTACTGTCTCGATCCTGAAAGGAATATTTCATATACTTACCTGGGGTACAACCTTTGCATGTATCCACTTTCTCCAGTTTTCCCTTGGGTAGTCTGGTAGAAATTTACTGCATGATCTTCAAGGCCCCATGGTGCAAGTGCCCCAATCTTCTACGCCGTACCTCACCAATATCTTGTCTCTGCACCACCTCTGCTTTGGAACTCAATGCAGCACAGTCGTCTACCTCCAACTTGTAGAGATTCTTTACTCGAATCCCAATTCTCTTGGTCTGCCCAGTGTCGATATGCCTCGGGAATACCTTTCCTTTACTAAAGACTACATCATAGCCTTTATCTTCCGAGATAGCAATAGACACAAGATTCTTCTTTAGACCCGGAACATATTTTACATCATTTAGGGTGAGAGGAGCTCCATGCTCCCTCTGAAACACAATTATACCTTCACCTAAAACATGGTACTTTCCATCATCGCCCATCTCGATGCACATCTGGAGATCCTTCTCATCCAAGGTACTGAATAGATTCTTATCACCTGACATGTGTAATGAAGATCCACTGTCTAGGTACCAAACACATCCCACCACGGATGAAACCATGCATGCGATAAGAGAGAAATCCAACTCAAACTGTGAGGCGAGTGCCTCACCATCTTATCCCTTCAAGGATCCCTTCTTGGATTTATTCTATGGATAATTCGTAGCATAATGGCCCACCTCATGACAATGAAAGCATTGCACTTTCGATTTGTCAAACTTCTTCCCACCATGGGAAGAACTCGATTTGGAATGGGATGCCTGCCCTTTCCCTTTGCTAGCCTTACTCAGTAAGGCTAGATTTTCTTCATCATCTTGTTTTGATGAAGATCCATCTCTAGTGTTTCTTCTTATCTCCTCCTGCATCAAATCCAACCAAAGTCGTTCCCAATCTGGTAGTTTCTCTCTTCCATTTACTAAGTCTTGGTAGCTATGCCAGCTCTTAGGAAGACCGAGGAGAGCAAGACTCACCATGTCATTATCGGTAGTCATTATCCCTACACTTCCAAGCTCATCCCTACAGGTGGTGAGCTTGTTCAGGTATGTAGAGATCGTGTCGCCCTTTTGACACTTAATTTTCCAAAGCTTGTCTTTCAGCGCCAGCTTCCTCTAATTGTTGTTGTTCTGATATAGATCCTTCAACGTTTTCCACATTGAATATAGTGTCTCCTTCCCATGGAGGCTCGATATAATGTGGTCTCAAACTCCCTCCAGGAAGATTCTCCTCGCTCTAGCCACACATTTCTTCCATTCCGCCAAATATTAGGCATTATCTACTGCAAGCTTGGGGACTTCTTGATCAATGAAGTCCTTCAAACCATTGTCCTCTAATACCGCTTCCATGTGATCCTTCCAAGCTATATAATTCAAGCTGCCATCAAGGGCATACTCGAGTCTCAAACCGTTAAACGCCATTGGTGAAATTGAGATGTGATAAGAACTCGATTTCTATAATCAGTAACTTCAAACTTTGAACTTCTCCCTTCTTTGTATATTGTTCTTCGCTTTGATCACCTTTTGTCTGATACCATGTAGAAATCCCCACTGTAGATCACCTGATAATGCAATATACTAAAGCAAAATACTAGATCTACTTATACAATCAAACTTTGTGGAAGCTTAATCAATTTGAGCAAGATCAATCAAAACACATATAATAGAGACTGAGAAATCAATCACACATGAACACAGAAGATACTCTGTGGAAAGCCTCAGCTAAAAACCCCGATCTCTGTATTATCATGCAAGTGGAAATATGTCTGGATTATACAAAGCTTTAGCTTACAGGCTATCCAGCTCTCAATACAATCCCTCAACACAGCTTACAGACTGAATAGTCACAACATAAGACTATCCTCAGCCCTACAAGCCTCCTATTTCTTTGTGCAGTCTTTCCTGGGGTCCAATGATGCCACCTGGGTGAAGTCTAACCTCACACAAATCACTAAACTCAGAAATAACTGCACAATCCTCAAGGAATGAAGTCCTTCTGCATGCAAGAGATATTCACAATGGAATATTCCTACAACTCATAGTACACTGTCCCACCATCTGATCTTAACTGGGTGTCTGACATAAATGACATGCATGAGTTATTTATGAGAGAATATTGAGTTATCTGAAGTGCAGCAGTTACATGCATGCATGCATTAACTAAGTAAACTCATAATCAGTTCCTCCAACTATTGGAACTAATCTAACTGGACTTAACTCAGTTAATTGAACTAACTAATTACAACTCAAAGTACAACTCATCATGATTACTTTAATTAAGGAATACTTTCCTCAATTAAAGGAATAATTGTTGCATGTCCTCACATAGACTTCATGTTTGATTTTCTCCAATTAATTAACTCAAGATGAACTAATTAATTATTTTTCAAACAGCTGCTAAGATCAAATTTTAATTTTAATTCACAATTTTAGTTCAGGGACTAACTAAAATTGGAATGTATCCCAAAATGCTATTTTTAGCACTTCTATATTTAGCATTTCTTGTTGATATTTTCAACAAATAATGCATTGTGAATAGTGAATAGTGCACGTGATGTTTATCAAGTAAATTATTATAATTTATTTAGTAATAATTGCACCTTTGTTGGCAAGGAGTTCTATTTCAAAACTTATATTTCACACTTATATATGATTATTGAAGCATATAAGTAAACAAAAGTCATTAAAAATAATGTTAAACGCACATGGGCAACCAGCATAATCTAAAGGATAAAACATGAGAGTGCGTTTTTATTAACAAATGATTTACATTTATAGTACATGTTGTGACTGTTGGTTTCCACATCCTAAGGTCTATTGGACTCCTTTTGTCCATTCGGCTTCCACACTAACCCATTGAGGATTAGGTGTCCAACATTCCCCCCCTTAATCCGAAGGGTTATGTATGAGTCCAAGAAGAGAGTTGTAATACAAAATGTGCAAAAATGCATGGCAGCACTAGGCTGAATGTGCTCTCTAAAATGTTGGTATAAAGGGCGGTGGTTTAAGGATGACCACCAACACTGGAACGCTTAGTGCAGTTCCCGGAACTCTTCCAAAATTGGCAAGAAGTTGAAGTCTTCTGCTAGAGGAAGTGCTCATATTGTTTTGAAGAGGGAAACCTTCAACCATGAAAGGGAGGACTCACCTCGCATAAAAGGGACAACTTCAACCTAAAAAGGGAAGTCTCAACCTATGATGGTTTAAGGATGACCAACAACTCTAGAATGCTTAATGCAATTTCTGGAACTCTTCCAAAACTGGCAAGAAGCTGGAGTCTTATGCTAGAGGAAGTGTCCCCAATTTTGTTCCTGGAATTCTTCCGAAACTGGCAAGAAGCTGAAGTCTTATGCTAGAGGAAGTGTCCCAGATTACCAACTGAAGGCATGTTCATGGGCATCTTTGTCTCTGGCTACAACTCTGAAACTGGTGTGGCAGGTTGTGGCTCAGGCTCGCTTGATGTGACTTTGAAGCTTTTAGATGACGATCATTCCCCCCCCCTGTCAGATACAAGGTGAGATGATGGAGGAAACTCAACTACAAGACTGTTCAATACTCTTGAACAAGTTCTAATATGTGACTTAAATATCTTCTTGGCTGTTGATGCCCATTGCCAAGAAGCAATCCATCCAAGATGAATCTTTGTTCTTGCAGGAGGCTTGTTTCTGAAGCATCTATATGAAGAATGGGTGGTTTTATGACAGTGCTTACATGGATGAAGATCAAAACGGTGATCTTTCAAATGGCCAACTCGGTCACAGTGTTGGCATTTCACAATCTGTTGTTGTTCCTATGGAAGAGGAGTAGAATTTGGAACGACTGGAGATGAACTATCATGAATGAATCCAGCACTCTAAAACTGAATGGGCATTGAGTAGTCAGGAATATTAAAGGACAATTCCTTGTCATATCCAAGACCATTTATGTGCTTGTTGTGGACAAGCTGTTCCCAAGGTCCGATGATGGGCTTGGGAAGTGTAGACTGAGTTTCTGCATCTGCATGTACAACTGCTGCTTTATTGGGCACTAGATCTGAATGAACTTCAACAATATTGTCTTGTTGTTTATGGGAGTCTGTTTCATTGTTCTGAACAGAAACAGGTTCATAATGATGACTCCTCTGTTTTAATTCTTCTTGCTGTAGCTAAGATTCGAGGTGCAAAAAATCAATTTTCTCTTGTGCATTTTGTAGACAGACCTGAATGTCTGTGAGAGAAACTTTGTTGACTTTTAATGTATCATGATTAGTAGACAATATGAGAGTTTTGAGGAACTCTAATACTTCACTAATTTTGGCCATTTTTGTTTTCAATGTCAGATTTTACACCTTAAAAAATTGATCACGACTACTACTCAATGCAGAAAAGTAATACCCACTCACAGTACACAACAATATCCTTTATAAATGTCAGCGAGTGATCAATGTGCAACATAAAATATTACAATCAGCCCACCAAACTCTTTATGCAGCAGTCGAATTAAGGAATCAATGCACTATAATGAGTTTTAAATACAATGCCACACTGGAGCAGCAACAACTGCAAACTTGCTTGGATCCTTCAAATACTCCTTCACTTTCAAATCAGAAATGATGGCTATCAAAACTTCAACAATTATAATACCATGTTATGGACAGGACTTGAATGCTCATATGCTTTGACTGGGATACAAACAAATATTCTCTGATCTTTCCTCTTTCTTCAAAGAAAACAACAGTCCACTGTAGGAAACCCAATCAGAATAACTATGAGAAAACCACAAAGAGTCTTAAGTTTGTATGGTTTGGTCCACTGTAGTATTTTAACAAACAGTTTGTGTATCAAATGCTCAAATCAAAACAGGGTTTGAATTTACAAAACCAAGACAACGAATAGGGGCAACATTCCAATGGACCATTTGGCACAGCTCTTGAAGACTGTGAACACATTCTACACATTTTTGTTTTCATATGATCAGATATCTCATTAACTCACAAATGGAATTTACAATACACAGAGATAGAGGAACCCGGGATTATCTTCAGCAAGGAGGCTCTGATATATCATCCATACAAATAAGATATTCCAGCAAGGCACTCTTCAAAAGCATAGGCTCCAAATATTTGCGTACTCATCTTCCTTTTTCCATAGTGAATGTACAGTGTTTTCTTGATAAGTAGCTACAACAGTGAGTCTCAATCGGATACAACCCAGGACATTAAATAACTCAGATGCCTTATTGATCTATTCCCTCCATTGTGAATCCTATAACATGGATCCCATTAATCCTTATCCTATGACGTGCATCCAATCAAATGTTCATTGAAAATTCATAGAAACATTCTTCATATTTGACATTTCAAATTCAAACATTCATAAAAACAGTTGTCATATTTGACAATTTCAAATTCAAAGTGAAGTGCCCTTTCTATTTTTTTTTACCTGCGTACCTTTGCACCATTCATTTACATGTATGTCATTGCAATACCCCTGCAGGGGCTCTGCCCCCTCTTGCTCTTAAATAGACTAAACGTTCTCAAAAAAGTCACTCTATGTGAACACCAAGCTAGGCGTTCTGGACAGTTTTCTACCTTTGAATTACCAAGAACTCATGTCAGCCTTTTGTAAAGTTTATCTTTTCACATTCAACTTAACAGTAGTTTAGGTGTCTCCAAGTAGTAGGTGATAACTCACGAGCATGCAGGACCGTCATGCATAATACGGTACAAACATCCAGCTAGGTATTCAAAACTTTATAGCCGCATTCAACAGAGGTACGTTTTTTTTTGTCAAAAATCTCTTACAATTGCAAACCCGGAAATCCCTTGCAATGTGTCTCAGTGCACAAAACTTACATAACTCGATGCAAATGATAAGTTTGCATCTCTTCTCCTTGCTGCTGGTGTGACCACTTTTACCAGATCGGTCAGCTCGGAGTGTACCATCAGTGCAGCACTTTACTAATACACCACTGTGGGAAGACTCGTACCCCACAGCCACACCATTACAAAGCTTTACCAACACAGCATAGGTTCATTCGATGGAGAAAGGCAACATTAACTTACAACATTTATTCTTGTTCCCATTTTAACATTTGTAGCTGAGACAGACCAGCGTTAATGTAATACCAGGCGTTAAAAACTTTCTACAAGATGTCAGCATAGCTTTTCATTGATTTAAAATAATAAACGTCAGGCCAGCATTAATATACTACCACAAGATTCAAGAAAACGCATAACATAATGAAATTGTTTAAGCTCCATCCACTGGTAATTGTAAACATTTTGGACCATCATCAGAATAACTCCGCAGGCTCTCCATAAAGTTCACCGCTTCAGAAACTTTCACCACTTAATAAATAGAAGCAGTTTCTTGCAAGAATGAAATTTAGCTCTTCAAAACACTAAGCACGTTAAATTCTTGAATTGTTTTCCATGATTAACAAAATAGATCCAAATAATTCCTCAACTTTGACAGTGAAATTGCACCAAAACTTAACACAAATTCCTTCAAGTTTGATGGTGAAAATTGCGGGGAAGGTTCATGCAAACAACCGTGTTAATTCGAACTCTGGACAATACGAAAAAAGGTTTTTGGATATGGAGCAACATCAACGCATAGTAAAGAGCAGTGTTGTAATGAGCAGCATCAACGCATACCATGTCAAACCAGCGTTGTAATGAGCAACGTTCATAATGTAACGAGCAGCGTTGTCAAACCAGCGTTGTAATGAGTAGGGTAGTTTATTAGGATAGTTCAATGCATGTCAGGCACTCAGATATCAAGATAGTAAAAAATACCACTAAATTTCAAGCAATTCTAGCTAGACCACCGAGAAGAACCGTTAGAGGGCGGACTAGTCTATGCGCAAAAGATGGTAGAAGATGATTATGGCAGAGATCCCAGAGAGCACAGAGATGACAATTATGCCCAGCCCATGGAGCGCAGAGGGCGCAGACAATGATTATGGCAGACCTTGAGCAGTAGATTATACCATTGTCAGGACACTGGATTATATGAATCAGGATGATATGAGTTACAAAGGCAGAGATACTAAAATAGGACTTGCTCATAAAGACCATAAGACAAATGGCTCAAACAAATTGTGCAGGGCAGGAGTACGCCTGCTCTGATACCATGTTAAACACACATGGGCAACTAGCATAATCTAAAGGATAAAATATGAGAGTGCTTTTTTATTAACAAATGATTTACATTTATAGTACATGTTGTGACCGTTGGGTTCCACATCCTAAGGTCTCTTGGACTCCTTTTGTCCATTCGGCTTCCACACTAACCCATTCAGGATTAGGTGTCCAACAAATAACATGCCTCGATGGTTCATGTAAGATAATTTGAATGGAAAATAATTCATTTAAGAACACACGCACACACACATCTTAGAAAAAAATATTGATACAACAAATTCATTGCAAAAAAAAATATAAATAATAATAAATATACATATTAATATAACTGGAAATTCCCATATATTTCAAAAAATATAAAATGATACAAATTGATTCAACAAAAACTATGTCCAAAAGTATTGAAAAATTGGAATGTAATTTTCAACAAAATTATAAAGGAAATTATCTCCATCCACTACAATGAAGTACATGTTCTATTGAACATTCAAATGTGCTCATGTTTTTTGTTTGATATGATGAAGTGCCTTAAGAAATGGGAATAAAACTTGCATAAGCCAAGTATCTTGCACTTTTCCTATATAGGCTTTTATCAAGATATGGTTTGATCGATATCCGATGAATTAAGAAGTATGATTTGTTGTATCTATTAGCAATACATTTGACTCTTCATAATTATGTTCATATTGGGACCACATGATGCAGGAGCATCCAGCTAAGGCACCATGACCGAGTGTTGATCTTCGCCAAGGTGGAAGATGTGTTAACAAATTGGTTTCGTTATGTTCAGTTTGTCAAAGTAGGATGTCAGATTTTGTTTACTTTTAGTCTTTGTATTAGTTAGGGACAGTTTGGTCAGTTAGGATCACTAGTTTGTTTATCTTTAATCAACAGTAAGTAAATAATTGTTCTGTCATTTTAGAGAAAAAAACAAAATGTGTTCAATGTAAAATCTTGCCGCATAGGGAGAACCGAATGCAAGCATAGTTATGTAACTAAATAGAATTACAACTGAAAATAGTAACTACACAATTCAGGTAACAATGAATAGAGACTACAAATGTACATGAGAAAATCATTAGAAAAGTTCAGCATTTTTATGATACAAAGATTCTTAATAGAAAGAGCAGACTTATTTGAATCCATTTGTGTAACCAAAATATTTGCTTTATTGCTTCCTAATTCATCAAACAGTCAGAGTAATTGCTACAATGCATGCATACAAGTTTGTTTATTTTCTTTTCCTAAGAAATAGAGTACAGACAGTGAGACTAAAACAAATTTCCAGAATGAGGGTTTGTAACCCATGAGAAGAAATCGACAGTGAATTTACAGGAACAAACGCAAAGAAATTCAGACGAATTAAGCACATACAAGCCACACATCATTTTCCCAATTTCGAATCCATCCACCAGAATGAATACCAGAGCGACTATAGTGCTTTCTGTTCATTGAAGAAATTACGGTCACAGCCACAACTTAACAATCATAATTCAAGGATGTTCAAACTAGAACGAAAGGAACGATAGTCAACAATCACCATTAGGACAGAGGTAACTCAAGCCAACATTTCCCTAAACTTTCCTTTTAATTATAATATGAAATGTCTGAGCATACATAGCATAGTTCAAAAATAACCACAAATAGTTACAAAACCAACGGCCAATAAACCCTAGATGAGGGTTTTGGGAAACAGCTCCCATATTATACAAGTTACAGTCAACAAGCATAGAACCGAGGAAGCCTACATTAAAAAAAATGACTAGGACACTGGACTACAGCCGAGAGATATCAACGACAAGCATTGAGGAAAACTAGACCCTCAACTTACAGGCCCTAGTTCTAAAACCAAAGATTGTTTACGTTAACAGAGCCTACCAAGCAGAGGCCGAAGTGATTGTCTAGGCATACTCAGTTACAAACCCCATAACCTGCAAGAGAATAAAAAACCAACTGTAAGTGAAATATCGATAATGGGAAGAAAAACCAGTGCATGAATGTATGTGGAAGAGGGATACATTTCCCTACCTAAAGGGTTTGCAGCAAGAACAGAGCACAGGCCATTGAGCCATGAATTCCATACAATGACTGGGACAAAGGAGCAGCTACATCAGAAGCAGAACAACAGAAAGAGCAAATTGAATCATGGACGGACGAAGTTACCTACAGTGAAGCCGAAGACCAGAGAGCGCCATTGTCTTATAACCTGAGTGCATGCCAAACCACTAAGATTTACTAGCAAGACGACCCCATACCAGAAACAGAAACTGTGGAGCAAAGACCAGTTAAAATAGTTGCAGAAGAAGCACAGGAATATACTCACACAGGCAACAGAATTACCCTTGGTTGCATAATGATCCAGGAGCAAACGTTAACCAGGCGAATGTAAGAGCCAAACCCTCGGACAAGAAAACCCTGAACAATGGGCCCAACAGTTGCAGTGCAGCTACATGCACAGGCAGCATAACCTTACCAGAGAAAGCCCTCGACAACAAAGAGCAAAAAGCTGAAATGACCAAGTGATAGACGGAGAAATGGTTTTGGCATGAAACGAGGAGCAGGAAACACAACCCAAGGCACAGTACAACACAAAAAATTCACACATAATTGCCACCACATCATATTCCAGAAATATCCAAGGATGAGCCGTTAATCATTTCCTAATCCACAGTTAATCACTTTTTATATCATTTAATTATTGATTAGTCGTCTTTATCTTATTTTAATAAGAAACTTCTTTTACAATAGTTTTGTACTGGTGCAGTCTTATACCAGTACGCAGGCTTCTACCTGCAAAAGGCTACAACCTTCTCTCGTTCTCCAGACTCTCCTGGAAGGGAGCTACAACCCCCTTA
>APFE030152990.1:0-18121 GCA_000404065.3 Pinus taeda
CCCACATGAATCTCATGAACCAGAGCCGCTGCCTTTCATTAATTCTCTGTCAAAATATACAATGAGTAACTGAGTTTCTCTCCCACAGTCTCCCAGAAATTACAACCAACCCTTTGCAAATGATTTTGCATATAATAAATAGACTATGCCATTGGGAAATAGAATGACCCAGAGTTGGGGAGTTTTCCAAATCATTACAAACTGGAAATGGAAAGCCAACCATTAGTGACAGGTGCAGCGTTACAAAAATGACAAACAGCTTGAGTGACTGCTCGCCTTCCTTTGCCACTTGGATAGAAGCCAACCTTTAGTGAAAATACTTTTTACTTTGCCTTAGGTGCTGGGAAAATGTATTGTAAATGAGTGGGCCCACTTGGAGAAAATCGCGAATCGAAATGTCATGGAGCGGAAGTGATTTTGGCCTTTGGGTCTTTGTGCACCGCGCCCAAAACTATATGCGTCGCGCCACTTTGGAGGCGATTTCGAGGTACTTTCCGAAGTCCAAATTGTGCTCAAGTGTGCTTTTTAGAAAGCCTGCCTGTCTACTATCCAACCCAAGTGGAACTTCTGAATTTTGTGCTCATTTTCCCCTCCAAAACTTCAATATCCCAAGACTGCTTCCTGTGTGTCAAAATAGGGGCAGAGAGGTCATTTTTTGAGTGTTTTTGACCTCCTAGGGACTCAAACCTTGCCCAAATTTCTTGGCCATGCACCAACAGTCATGATTTTTCATGCCGAATCCAAAAATATAAACCTTTCGTGATTTGGAGCTCCCTATCATAAGCGCCGCGCCAGTGGCGCAACGCATAGGGAGAAAAACCTTGTTTTTTGTACAAAAATTTGCCAAAATGCAAACAATGCTCCAAATTTCTTGAAATTTGGGCTGGAGCTTCTCTATGAAGTGTCATGCTAGGCAAAATAGGTTTCGGCCAAGATTTGGAGCTGATCTTACTCTTTTTGCCTCTTTTGTCTTTTTGTTGCCTTCCTCAATTTCGCCTTCAAATTCCTTATTCGAGCGTTGGAACTCATATTGCGTGCCTTGTAATGATAAACCATATGCCTCAATAATGCTTTGTCCTTGTCGCTTTCGCCAACAGCTTTCTCTAAGTGGATGTTGATCCTCTTGAGCCAAATCTCTCAATTAGCCTCTATCTCTTGCTGAATGGGTGTCCTCTCATTTAGCTTCGTTGGGCAGCCTGCTGGTCTTCACAAATGTTTTTCCACCTCTATGAGGCCTCCTGGGTGCATGTACCTCTGTTGGAAAATCACTGTGTGTCTCTTCTTCATGATCATATGACGGATTAGATGTCATGTCTGCTGGTGGACAAACTGTCTTGGACAAATAGGTGTTGATATGTCACACTGTCTTGTAATGCCTTTGATGATGTGCTTGACCTTTGTCACCAAGAGAAAATAATGACCTGAGGGACAGTAAGGCGAGCGAAAAATAGTGAGGGATTAGGGACTATTGGGAGAGATTTGTTTGGGAAATATAGGAGGGTTTGAGGGGTTTTATGTGTGGGATAGGGTTTAGGGTTTCACCTTTGAAAGTTTTGGGAAAGGGAATTTAGGATAGGGGTTTTGTAACTTTAGGGGATGGGGAACAATGGAGTCAAGGGACAAAGGGAATTAAGGACAAGAGAAATAATGGAACACTATGGTGGAAAACAAGTTTTGCAACCCTAGGCAGCAGTTTACATGTGAGGAATTCAAAATGAAAGGGTTGAAGTTTTGTTTCTTCAAAACCCACTTTGATAATGTTTTGTTTAGGCACTTTTTCCCTGATTTAATGCAACTCTGTATTTCACTTTTCCCTTTGAATTTTTAGCTAAAATGATGCAATTTTTGGCACTTTTTGCAGGGGTTGCATGACATGGCATTTGGCCAAGGAAACCATGACTGTGCCTGAAGAGATCAACTAGAGACTTTTTTGAAAATTATCACAAATGCCACATTGTTTGACTTTTCTTCAAACAGAGTTTTGAAGAACAGTCGTAATCTGTCAACATGACGATGAAAATATTTGAATCACAACTTTGTAAGGGCCTCCCTCTGGCCTGCATGGCTTTATTGGACATGGTTGAAGACCAAATTAACTAATCCCTAGACCTAATGATTCTCGTCCATTAAAAGATCGAACATTGACTGTCATGGACTTTAGTGAACATTAACAAAAGACCTAAGCCAGTAGGTGCCAGACATGAGGGGAAATGAATGACAAGACCTTTCCGTTAGATTATGGCATGCCCCTAGCAGAATGCAGCTAAGTGAATGGAGCGAGACTCCTAAAAATGAAATGCAGAAAGAGTTTTGATCTCTGACGGAGGACTGACAAGACCGACTCTAACAACTATGATATGATTCAACTCCCTATGTATTAGTTAAGGAAGTGGAACCAACAGAGCACAAACAAACTGAGCTTCTACACCTGCGATAGAACCCCTAGGAGCCATCCATCCCATTCCAGGTGTTATAGCATCATTTACCACCTTTGTATACTTGATGCTCGAAGTCATGGCCTTGGGCAAGTCTTTCTCTTTAGACTTGGTCCAATTATTAAAAAACATTATTTTAAATTCCATACATGACTCTGCCCTTCAAAAAATGTGTGCACACACAGGTTCAACTATACCCAACCCACGTATATGATTTAAAATATGAAAAAAATATAAAATCCCTATTTTTTGGGCGGGTTTTACGGGTTACACTGGAATCCTACTTACAAGATCCCGTGACCTAACTATATCGGAACTAATAAAATTGTTTTAAGGTGATATAATACACCTCATGGGGAAGGTCTAAGGGGAGGGAAAGATGGGATATTTATATTATATCCAACTTGTTCCTAATCAAGTCTGATTTATCCCTGTGCCTCTTGCACTCCTAGCTATAGGAAACCCTCGTTTCCTCATTATGATGTCCATCTCCTTTATTTGGCATCCATGTATATGCATTTGAAAGAGGATTGTTGAGTCTTGGGCTGGACAGATTTGGAGGAAGGTTTCACTTCGATTCATGGACGAATTAGGTTGTATTCTTCCACATTATTTTGTAGTCATCAATAAAGAAGCTATGTCTTGTTCCAAATGTTATGATCTTAATGCTTTAATTCATGTTTTAATATAACTTATGTATGATTTCATGTTTTATACTTATATACTTATATGATCTAACATCTATATCATGAACATGCTTTGAACTACTATTGGCATATGTGCTTTTCTTGGATGAGCTATGGGTTTTGAAGCATTGGAGGAAGCAGAGGGTTTGGACCCTATGGGAACGACCTCAAATGTAGGACCTTTGAGTATTACTTCTTGTTCCTACTTTAGTAGTTCAAGTATCAAGGATTCTTTTTTGTTTGCTTCTTGTTGGTGTATGCCCTCTGCTCTATTATGTTAGGTAAAATTGATTCAGGGTTTGAGTCAATGTTGACCTGGTTAAATAGTAGTGGTTTTGGGCACATGGTATAGTGTACCCATGGTATTATAGTCTGTGGTATTGCATCTAATGGAGCCTATAAAAGGTTGGGAATACTTCATTGTAATGTAGGCCTAGAGGTGATTGGTGAAGGCTCACTTGGCTGGATTGGCTAGGGTTTTGTCCAATGCTAATGATATCTCATTGGGTTGGGTTTTTCCCTGGATTTGGAGTTTTCCTAGATAAATATTATGTGTATAATATTTATGTGTATTGTTGTTGGTTATTTTATTATCCTCTCTGTAAATCTCAGTAAATATTAGTAATAATCTATCTCTCTGTCGTAAATTTCTTAACATGTTGGGGTGCTTAACCCATACCCAAAGGTGTATTACTTTTGTCACAGAATTAGCAACTCCACTGGGGAATACTTCTAGTATTTCCTAGTTTGGGTTGTTTCTTTTTTTATTTTGGCCTTCTTGTTTGGTTTCTTGTCTTTATAGTATCTTTGGATTGTCTACAACCTAGGAAAAAAGTCCGATCTTCTGGATCATACCTAAACTTTTTATTTTTCCTTACTAACTTTTATATACGCGATTTTTAGTTTAAATAGTCGTGTATGCATGCCATTTTGTCTAAAGAAACACGCATATATGTGTGTTTCCTTGAGAGCAATCATGTATACACGTGGGTATATCACTGCGCAATCGTGCATGCCAGGTTTTATTTGAATTTTCAAATGTTGAGTCTAGTAAAGGGTTTTTCCTAATGTTTTTTTCTTTTGCTTAGTCATTGATTGTCTTGGAAATTCTTGCTTCTAGCAGATTTTCAGTTTCCTGTCTCTCTTTGTGAAAAGACCTAGTCAACCTATGGTTTAATTTTTGGTAAGGTGTTGGTTTCTGTGTTTGGGTTTAAGGCTTCTCAGTGATGTTCTTGGCTCTTTTGAGCCTTTGGAACAGAGAAGTGATTTCAATTTGTTTATAGCCCAACCTTTGCACTTCTTTGCCTTGCTTTCCTGAAAGTTGGTGTTCTTGGATTTTTCTTGGTTTTTGAGAAAGTTTTTCTTGCAATCTTGAAAAGTTTTCTTGGTCTTCCTGAATTCTTTCTTGTTTGCTAGAGTTTGTATGCTACTGTTTAGATCATTTTATTTGAGTTTGTAGCCTCTTTTCACTTTAACTCTTATCATGATTATAATTTATGTGGCTTGTGAAATGTGAGATTCTTCGTGCTTGAATTTGATCTTGAAGGCTTTAGTAGTATTTTTTTCTCAAAAACTCTCTGTGTCCTTAAAAAGAAAAAGATAAAAACATTGTTTTGTTGCCTTTCTTTTCCTTTTTGGTTTTATTTTTGGTCTTCTTATCATTTTGAGCAAGTGTGAAGTCTTTTCATTAGGTTGATTTTGCTTGATTTTGGGAAGAGTTTGTGATTGAATTTGTTCTTCCTTTTGTCAAGTTTGGCCTCTTGATCATTTTTAGAAATAAATTTGCTTGTTTTTAGAGTCGTCTTTTGGATCTTGCATTAAGAATTTAGTTTGCATTAGAATAGTTGCACTATAAGAATTTTTAGTCTTTGTGTATATTTTGAGTGTGTGAGCGTGTGTTTTTGAAAAAGAAAAAGAAAATTGTTTCATAGTTTGTTCGTAGATCCTTGTAGAAATTTCTTTTCATCGAAAGAAAAAAATTTGCATGTGCATGTAGCCAGGTTTTCTATTGATTTCTTTTGTGTCCATAACATCATAAAGTTGCACTTCCATTTTACCCATCATCTAAGAAAAGCCATTAAAATCAAGCGCTTAATTTAAAATGAACTAGAATTTTTTGATTTGTCATAGTAACATCAACTAGTCTAGGTCATATTAGGGCCTTGGAATAGGCAAGTGGAGAATTAACTCTCCAAGGCCACTCTAAATTTAAACATAGAGATTGATTAAAAGAGTGAAATCTAGTGTCGTGAAGTTGACCGGGAAATCTCTTCTCTTTTGGGAGTTAAGCATGAGGGCGCATGAAGGCACGAAAGAGAGATACCCCTTCTTCGACTTGTTGGATCCTGAACAAACACTGTTCCACTCAGCTGCCGATACAAATTGGTGACCTTAGTTGCCTCTCCTAGGGACTGCATAGGTGACCGCGGGGGGAATACCCGTGGTACTTGAGGCAGACGTTGTATCACTCTCATTAGTACTTCTGGAGGGTGCCCTTGCAAAGCTTGGGTACTTGCACTGGAAAAGGATTTTGATTGGAGGTCAACGTAACTGTTTTTGTTATCTTCATTGGTAGGCTTGGGACGTCATTATCCCAAACTATCTTTGGAAGGTCCTTTATATCACTTTATTTTATTTTGGTGTCTGCTCCTAATCACCCAGAGCGAAAATACTTGTAAGTAGCTTGATTGATTGTGTATTTAGGGACATTTCAGTGAGTGTTATTTGCTCCTAAATTTCCATAGCTTTATAATTTTTTGAGTCTTTACAAGTTATAATAATAATTAAAAGTGGCTGATTGACCAGTTTGTCGATCCAGGATTCTTTGTAGGCTCTCACCTACGAGTGCCGACCCTTCTTCTAGAAGGCGTAGGATAAATTCTATAGGTGATTTTCAATCACTAGTAGCGAACACATCAGAGATTGATCCTCTGCATCAGGCTATACTTTCACAGGTTAGACCTAGCGCAAGTCATGATTTGGATAGGGATACTCCTGTCCTTTCTAGGGTACTCTTCCAGTTGGAAGACGAAGTAGAGGTTGAAGAAATTCCTGAGTCACCTGTGACTCCTTTTTCACCTCTTCCTCCTAATTATCTAGATTTTCTATTATACGTTGGGACCCTGACTCATAGGCCAAAAAGCCATGGTTATTATCATATTTTTCCTTCGATGGCCACTGCTTGGAGGACGAAGCCGGCTATGAGTGCTACTAGTGAGCATACTTCTCTTTCAGTTCAAGGAGGAGGTATTATTGCTATATCTACTATCACTCCTAGTACTGCAATATTTGGCTATACTTTCATTCCATCTTCGAGTGGGGGCACCCAAGCTTTTTCTTCCCACACTGGTTCCTTCCCCTTTGGGATGTCTTCTAGTGCAATTCCCTCAGTTCATCTATCCATCCAATCTATTGTTTTTTCAACTATGACTTCTATGACTAGTGTTTCAACCTCTTTTCAAGTTTTTCCCTTTGGAAGTGGTCATATACCTCATTCTAATCCTTATTTAGGATCTCTTCCTTTTTTTGCTCAAGGTAAAATTTATAATCCTTTTTCAAGGGTGGACTAACCCTTCTTTTAGTGGTTTAGGAACCGGGAATCAATTTTCTTTTGGTCAACAAGGGAACATGCCTTACTCCTTTGTAAGTTCCTTTCAGGCTTTTTCTCCCTTCGCTAATGCATGGAACACTTACCAAGGGATCTCCTCTCCTTTTAATACTTCACTTTGGGAAAATATTCCTGGTTATGGTAACTTTTTAGTAGGAGTTCGTCAAAATCCAAATTTCTCTAGACCACAAGGTTTTCCTTATGGTTGAGTCTCTTCTACGAGTAATCCTTGGCAACCTGGTGCCTCTACAAATCCAGGATATTCTTTTTAGACCATTGGGAATCCCTCTCACAGTGGGTGGAATTCTCATGCTCTTTCGCTTACCATTCCTAGCAACCCTAAATTTTCTAGATCTCTTAAAATTGATGAATGATCCTATCCGATATAATCTGGCGTGCCCTCTAGTTCCTACCAAACTTCCATCGGATATTCCAAAATTCAAAGGAAAGTTTGGGGAGGATTCGGTTAACCATATAACAACATTCCATTTATGGTGTTCATCTAACTCCCTAGTTGACGATTCAATCAGGTTGAGATTTTTTCAGCACACCTTAACTGGAAATGTTGCTAAATTGTATATAGATCTTAATGGGGGTACCTTTTATTATTTTGGTGAAGTGGCTACTATGTTTTTGAACCATTTTCAGTTGCCCATTCAGTATGATGCTGGAACTGAGCTATTGGCTATTTTCCAACAAGATACGACAACTCACATTTTTGATGATATTTAGGAATGGCGGAGAAGGAAGAGGCTCATCAAAGCCTATATTCCTAATGAATTCCTTCTCAAAAGGTTTTTAAAATCTTTACAGCCAAAAATTTCTAAGGATGTATCACTCTCCGGAGTATTCATCGAAGACCAAGCTATCTTTAGAGCCCAACAATTAGAAATTATATATTCTTAGTCTAGGATTCTTGAGAATATTTTTCCTGATGATCCTCGATCCAAGATCGATTTAGCTAAATCGAAGCCTGGTCCCCATGCCGACGTTATTGTCAAATCGATCAATAATAGCATGGATAACCTACTAAGTCAATTACTGCAGTTGTCTTTACAAACTACTTCTTCAATTCAGGCATCGTCATCAGTGTCTATTTCTTCTCAACCTTCAGCTATTAACACTGTCAAATCTTCTAACCCCAAAGGAAATAAAAAATTTGATAGGAAGAAAAAGGGACGAGGTAAGAAGAAAGATAAGGATGGCAAGGGTAATACGAACAAACCTAGTAATAATACTGGGGAGGGTAAAAAGGAGTCTAAAAAGAAAGTTAAGTTTCCTGCAAATTGTACAATGGAGACCATTTAACTCATATTTGCCCTATGATTCAGGACGCTCAACGTTTGTTAGTGAAATAGGTTTCTTCTAGCTCCCAAGCAGTTCTAACTAACCCTCTTCCCCAAGGGCAAAAAATTTTGCTGGTGCGAATGCTAGTACTAGAAACCACACAGGGGGAAACCAGGAAGGGGAAAATAATCCAATGTACATATGATTAGTACTCATGTCGATGTTACTACAAGATCACATGATTATGATGAACCAAAATCCTATAAGGCTAAGGTCGTTCCTGATGTTCTAGAGCCACTACATATTGAGAGGCCCGTAGTTGAGTCTATACTTCAGATGCCGAAAGGCTTTGCAAAACGTTTGACAATTAACCCAAATGCCAGGGTTGCCCAGAAATACTCCATTGTAGAAGATCTGGCCCAAATACTTGTGCAATGTCTACATTAGAGGTACTCCAGTCGTTTCCATCACAAAGGAGTGCGTTGCTCACTGCGATCGGGGCCATAGATCCGAAAAAACTCTCTTATTATTACATTTGAGATGTTAAATATTAAGAAGAGACTACCTCATCACATGGCTTTCCAAATTAAATCTACATATCGAAAGATAAATATCTTGCAAACTGTTATTGATGAAGGAGCTTCCACATGTGTCATATTCAATGCATGTTGGAAAGCTATTAGATCTCCTCAAGTTGTTCCTTCACCTACTCTCTTGACTACAATTGATGGTCATTCTCAGAGACGGCATGGAATTATTCCAACCTTTCCCGTCTATGTTGGGGGCAAGGTGGTCAATATAGAATTATAAATAGTAGATGCAAATTTGGATTATAATCTTCTACTGGGAAGAAATTGGATTCATGAAATGGATGCCATTGTATCATCATTATTTCAAATCCTATGATTTCCCCATGAAGGGAGAATTGTTACTGTTGATCAGATGGAGTATTCTCCGAAAGAATCTAATGCATCCTTTGATTCCTCCGTTCCCTTGGTGAATAATCCCAAGCAACCTGTTGAGAATTTAGGAGTTGGAATGTATTCCTCATTAATGGGTTTTGATATTCCTTCTCCTATTGCTCAAATAAATTCCATTTCATCGTCCAAGACCCATTCTCGAAGCAAGTTCTTCAAAACTCATTATTTTTTAGATCCTTGGCCCTTACCCTCTTCTACCACCACATTAGAAGCAGGGAAAGTGGGTGGAATGGCATATCCTATTTCTGCAACTGATATTGCTAATCAATTTATTATTAACACTAGAGATTTTGATCTTGCTCCTCTTTCACCAGAGGAGTTGGATGGAGATGTGGCTTTGGCTTGGACTCTTAAATCTACTTCTTCTATGGACTGCCTTGATATTATTTTACCATCTGAGGAAGAAATCCTAGAAGCAATGACGGGTATAGACAAATTGTGGGATGATTTGCATCATCGGTCATATTTTCTCCCAGACTTGCGTGAAGTAGAATCAAGATTGTCTAGTCCTTCAAGAAGATGATGCTCTCTATGAGCACGTGATTTATGATATGAGTCGAGGCTCGGTAGGTCCTGAACTACGATATTATCTTGTAGAGAAATTAACTTTGGTAGCTGTTCATGTTGTCCAACGAATTAGACACTATATTCTGCTTAGAAAAACTTTTGTCTTGGAAGATTTCAATCCATTTCAATCTATTCTTAGTAGGCGAGTGATTGGGGGAAATATAGCAGATGGATTGTTATTTTACAAGAATTCGATCTCGAGTTCTTTTCAGCCAAATCTAACAAACCGTTAGTATTTGCGGAATTAATCTTAGAGTTTCCTTGTGAAGAAGAAATATTTTATGAGGAATCATTTCCTGATGATCATATTTTTCTTATTTCTTCACAAGATCCTTGGTATGGATATATTATAATATATCTTCAGACTTCGAAGTTTCCCCTCTCTTTTTCAAAGGATGAGCAAAGAAAATTGTGTCACTTAGTGAAAATCTATGTTATTATCGGTGACACTTATATCATCGTGGGGTTGATTCAATCCTTAGATGATGCTTAACCTTAAAAGAAGTTGATTCAGTGCTAAATGATTACCACAGTGGAGCTTGTAGTGGTCATCTATCTGGGCTTGCTACAACCCAAAAAATCTTGCGTGCAGGGAATTTTTGGTCTTCGATTTTCAAAGATTATATTGAAGCAGTGAAAAAATTCCATCCTTGTCTCGTTTATACTCGAAAAAATCACACTCATCCAGCTTTGCTCTTTCCTTTTATTACCATTGGTCCGTTCACAAACTGGGGCATTGATTTTGCAACTTGTAACCTACCTTCGACAAAGGGTCATAAGTATATTATTGTAGCAATGGACTACTTAACCAAGTGGGCCAAAGATATGCCCAATGTTGTGAATGATGGTGAAACAACAACACTATTTCTTTTCAACCAAGTCATTTCTCATTTTGGTATTCCAAAGGAGATTGTCATTGACCATGGAAATCATTTCCAAAACAAGATGATGGCTGAATTAGCTCTCAAGTTAGGTTTCCGGTAGGAGCATTCATCTCCTTACTATCCTCAAGCCAATGGTTAGGTAGAAGTCGTGAATAAATTCCTAAAAGTTATCTTGCAAAGGACAATTAACAAGGCTCGATCCAAATGGCATATCATGTTATATCTTTCTCTTTGGGCATATTGTATGTTAGTTAAGACCGCTACGGGTTTCACTCCTTTTCAACTAGTTTATGGTTTTGAATCAATCTTCCCTATGGAATGTGAAATTCCTTCTCTTAAATTAGTTGTAGAACTTCTTCGAGATACTTCTAGCCTTCAACAATGCCTCGTTCATTTGGAACATCTTGATGAGAAGCATCGAGATGTTACCACAATTAAAGAAGCTCACAAAAAGAGAGTGCAAGTCCAATATGATAAGGCTATGTGTCCTAGGGTTTTCTCTGAAGATGACCTTGTCCTAGTCTATGACCAAGGCAAAGAAGCCTTGGGGGCAGGTAAGTTTAAACCCATGTGGTATGGTCCTTTTATCGCTAAAAAGGTCTTAAAAAGGGGAGCTTACGAATTGGTTGATTTTGATGGAAATGAGATGTCGAAGCCCAGAAATGGGCTCTATCTTAAAAAGTATTATGCTTAGGTTTCTTCCTAGCATTTGCTTGGTTGTAAATATTGTATATATTTGTGCATATTTTTCTATAGGTTTCATAGTGATATCGATATTTTTGATCTGCTTTGGTAGGTATGGATGGATGATTTGGTATATCTAGGGTTCGCCGATGGTGCTAGCCGACATACCTGGAATTTGGCTTCCACGGCTTGGGTGATTTACTATCCATCTGGTCAGTTGTTGGTTTCAAGAGGCATATGTATCAACCCTGCTTCAAATAATGTTTCCGAATATACTATCGTGGTTAACTTACTATCTAAAAATGTTCATACTGTGGGTTCTCCGGAAACTGATTCAAAAGATACAAACCACAGATCTCTTAAATCCAATATCTCTTGGTATTGATTCATTAATAGTATACTTGGATTCACAACTGGTTGTTTCTCAGTTAAATAACATCTATTGCGTGAGAGGTCCTTATTTATATCACCAATTTATGAGAGCGTGTCTACTACAAAGATTATTTAGTTTTATCACATTTATTCATATTCCACGATCAGAAAACTCAATTGTTGTTTCCATAGCTATTCAAGCATTAGAATGGCATATTAATCATCATCCCATTAAAAATAAAAAACAATCAAACATCATCTATATATATGATCATCACATCATGAAACCGTTTGTATATAGATAGAAGTTTTATGTTCAAAATGTTATACAAAATTGGACAAAATGTCCTACAAAATTAGGGCTTAAGCCCAATCATGCCTATCAAAATCTTGACATCTCTAACCTATATCTATGGGTCGAGCCCTGGATGTGCATCTCAGAAGAAGGCGATGGCAGTAGCCACTCGTCGGAAGAACCGCACCTAATCTCATGGTACTCCTACCACGCGTCTCTACATAGCCTCTGGTAGATCCTCTATTGCTTTCATAGGTACCTGGTGATTCAGCCTCTCCAAATTCCTTTGTATGGTATAGGGCTTACTCATACGTAACTTTGATATGCCCAACCCGCATATGCGTACTGTAAAAATCTAAAAACAAGATAACTATGGTAAAATTCTTGAAAAAATTCTTGAAATATACATAAATTCATTGAAAGATCGAATTTGAGGAATACCCAGATGTTTGGTAATTGTTTTGGCCAAGAAATAGGGTGGATTGTGGTTGCTGATCTTTGATCTAGAGCTCGTTTTCTCATTTGTTCAAAACAAAAATGAGTTTTTTGAGCCAAAAGGTCTATTTATAACTTGTAATTTGAAAAGATTTTAAAAACCCACTTTTACAAAGTTTATGTTTTAGTTTTAATAATTTTATAAACTTTGTGATCTTTGCATTGAGTGTTGGGATAGGTTGTCTTTCAGGTAAAATTAAAGACTTTGAGATTTTTTCTACTGCTTCGATTCCATGACCACTGACCCATCATGGTAGGTATCACTTTTCGTCACTGGCATATAGGTTAGGGACGATCACTTTTCTGTTGCATTATGCATTCTATACTCCATACTGTAATATGTTGCCTTAGGGTCGACACCATTGTGTTATTATTCTTAAAACCATTTGCACTCGCTGAATTATAAAATCATGACATGATGGTAGAGCCTTCTTTTACTTGGGATTCCTAGTTAGATCCTCGCTAACATATGTTTCCCATGGTGCAAAGATTGAGTAATCTCGGGAGCCCTCTTTAGTCCACCATGAATTTTTGTGATGAAGCATCATTCTTCTTCTCCTTCACTATCTTTTTGGCTTTATACCCTAGAGGCTCCCACATGATGAGTTGTACTACTGCATTGCATGTTAACTATTTGTACCTTTTGGCCTTAAGTCAGCTTCACTTGGACTCGTGTATAAGCCACTTTTTGACCATGTCTTTTTGCAAAATCAACCTTGCAATCACTTAGCGTCTGCAACTTAACACCTTTTGCCCATGGAAAGAACATTCCTTTCAATGTCATTGACTAGTTTCGTCACCTTGCATTGAGCATAGTAATGTTCCCCTCCCAAGAACTATTGCATCTACATTTGGACACTCATTCTTTCCACTATATCATAGGTGTTCTTTTATTCTTTTTTAGGCTTTCCAAATATGAAAAAGACAAAAAATACTATATTCCAAAAAAGAGTGGGAATGGGACTTCACTTACATAATTGATGGCAATAAGAGTCAGTTATGTCGCTCTTGAACAAAGCACTCAAAATGAGTCTTTCCTCCATCGGGATGGGCTTTAGTTTGACTTAGAAGAGCCATAACCTTGTTATTGAGTCAATACTCCTCTGATTGGTTATCTCTTCCAATCATATGGAGAGTTTGTTTATGCCTCTTGCATGACAAACTTATACAAAGTTATCATATGTTGCCATTCAATCATGTTTGAGTTGTGCTTTTGTTCAAGGGAAGTAAACCCGAGTTGGCCTTTCTGCGGTGTCTCTTGACTCATATTCAGTCGACCATACCCAGTTTGTCAGAGTTATGTTCAATAACACATCAACTATTCGATCCTTTGCTCATGCTGATTTGAGAAGGTCTCCATTGACTTCTTGCCGGCGGGTTTGCTCTTATCGACTTCGATATATTGCTGTGAGAGTAGGCCTAGAACTGCACCTTGACCCCATTTACATCATTGATAGGTGACCTTATGCTCAACATCAATCAATATCATGGGTCTTTGAATGAGTGCCTTCCCTCGTGTTCGACGTCAGCTTACATTATCACACATACAGATTCGTGCAGTTCCTTGGTTTCCATTTGACCCTATTGGTGGATTCCTCTCCTCTATGTCAGCTTTCACTATTGGCTGGTTTAGGGGGTTTCTGTGGTGCGCTAGCCATATCTTATGTACGTCGAAAACATGCTTCAGTATGGTTACTTCATCTTTCTTCGTCTTATTCCTTCCACATTATTGGCCTGTGTGTTACACTCGCACTGGATTGATGTAGGACGCCTTAATGCGCACCTTCCAGCAGATCTTTTCCCATCGACTTTGACTCATTACTCTGGGAATAAGATCTAGAGCCTTTTTTTTTCAGTACCTTAGGGTTTGCATTCATTAGTGGTAGACTCCTTCACTATCGACAATGAGAATACATCAATGTCTCCTGATAGATAGATTCTCTCAAGTGTTCGACTTCAACTCATTTATTAACACTTGTTAGATTGTACTGGGGTACCTTGACTCTCATCATCATTATCGATGAGTTGTCTCACGTTTGTCAATGGTATACATGAATGACTGGTAATCAAACGATTTCTCACATGGTCGACTTCAACTCATTTATTCCCATAGTGTAGAAATGTACCATGGTGGTTGGTGAAGACCTCGAGTTGCATCAAAATTTCATGATTCACTTGTCAGTCCCTCCAGTTTACTGCCAATGACACCATCCACTTTATATGTTGCAGTTCACCACAACAACATCCTATATGTTGGCACCAGAGTTGCATGCACTACCATTATTCCACTTTTTGACTTGGTACTTTTGAGGATTAGTTATGTGACTTCAGTGATCAGATATCTACTTCAACATCATTGATCAGCTCTTCTATATGTGATATTGTGGCATGGCCTTGATATGTACTTTAGCAGTTATGATAAGATGACCCACTATGTATTTCTCAATTTCCTTTGTACTTGTATACATATTGAATTTTCTCTACACTTGATATGCAAACATGCTTTACTATCTCTGAGCATGGGAATGCCCGCCTTAGACATGAGCTTTCTTTCTAATCTCTTCCACTAATTTGGTAGGCTAGAATCTAATGATCTCCTCCCAAGTCCTCGCATGATTCTTTCTATAGACTTAACACATTTCGACCATCATGTACCCCTTCTAACCTCATATATTAGGGTGCATCTGTTATAGTATCATTTACCACCTTTGTATACTTGATTCTCAGAGTCATGGCCTTGGGCAAACCTTTCCCTTTATACTTGGTCCAACTATTAAAAAACATTATTTTAAATTTCATACGTGACTCTGCCCTTCAAAAAACGTGTGCACACGCAGTTTCATCTATACCCAACCCGCGTATATGATTGAAAATATGAAAAAAATATAAAATCCCTACTTTTTGGGTAGGGTTTACGAGTTACACCGAAAGCCTACCTACATGAGCATGTGGCCTAAATGTATCCCAACTGAAAAAATTGTTTTGAGGTGATATAAATACACCTCATGGGGAAGGCCTAAGGGGAGAGAAAGATAGGATATTGATATTATATCCAACTTGTCCCTGATCAAGTCTAATTTATCCCTATGCCTCCTACACTCCCAACTATAGGAAACCCCTATTTCCTCATTGTGATGACCATCTCCTTTATATGGCATCCATGTGTATGTGTTTGAAAGAGGATTGTTGAGGCTTGGGCTGGAAAGATCTAGGGAATGGTTTCACTTGGAGCCATGAACAAATCAGGTTGTATTCTTCCACATTCTTTTGTAGTCATAAATAAAGAAGCTTTGTCTTGTTCCTTATATTATGATATTAATGATCTAATTCATGTTTTAATCTAACTTATGTATGATTTCATGTTTTATACTTATATGTTTATATGATCTAACATTTATATCATGAGCATGCTTTGAACTACTGCTGGTATATGTGCTTTTATTGGATGAGCTACAAGTTTTGAAGCATTGGAGGAAGCAGAGAGTTTGTGTTGGAACAAAAATGACATCATGGAAAGACTTTGGGTTTGGGCACAAGGGGCCAACAAGGGGCCGATGTAGTCTAGAACAACGCCGACATTTTCACCCTACCCTAAGGGATAAGGAGTCTCACCCGAGAAATGTCATGAAAGAAACTAAGAAGGGTTTGGAAGGTTATCAAGGATGTCCCAACCATTACTCTACATAAAAATTAAAGCATACATTCATCATGTCATTATATCATTATAGAAATCACATTCATACAAGGAAAGACCTTCAACATTAAAAACTTTTGAGCAGGCCTATCAATCATGACATTACACACATATAATATTATGCAATTGGTCCAAGTACTCATTCATATTAATTCAATAGAATATCCATTACAATACACCTTTGACATGAAGTCGTAAGAAAATACATAAAATACCATGACAGAATGTTCCAGATATCAGACTGAGCCCCACTCTAGTATCCTCATCACTACTCTACCTTCTAATCAGGTTCCTCTATGCTCCAAACTCCCTTAGATATCAACCCCTTATTCATGTTTTTCTCTCCTTTTATCTATTTGTTCGCTGCTCGAACTAGCAGTTCCATTTGGTTGTCTATCCCCTTGGCTACTTCTCATCCTCCTCCTTATTCGCTCAGCTATTTCTGCTTGTTCTTGACACCTTGCAGCAACTATCCCACAACTGCATGGTATTTCCCCCTTTCCCATTTATCTTCGCCACAACTTGACCATTTCTCTCACCACCTATTTTTCCCTCTTCATATATTCAAAAATTTCAAAATTCAAACCAAAGGCCCTAACAGACCCTGACCACAGTTCTTTGACTTGTCCCCAAGTCAATCTATCTCCAATGTTGTGGGTCTTGTTGTTTTTTCCGCAGGTATTTCTGCTTGCGGCTACTCCTGTTCTTCCCTCTGAGGGATTACTGTTTCATCGGCTTCTTCTACATTCTTTTGGCCTCCTTCTCCAAAAGAAGGCCCCAACTTAGGAACAGTTGTTGTCATTTCTTGCATGAACTTGTTGTATTCACTCAGTGTTTTTTTCCACGCACTTGCTATGGAGTCAACATGTTTGGTGAATTCCTATGTTGTGTTAGATGTTAGCTGACTCGACTTTCTTCTTTGAAGTTTCTTCCACTGATCTTCTTTGTTGTTGCAAAATTCTTTCAAGGCAAGGACATGTTGGCGGACTGGAGGTCTGAGGTATCTGATTTTCTTCTTTGTTTTTGTAGATTCCTCCTCCATCTTCTTTTCTTGGGCCTCAAGTGTGGTGATTTCTTCAACAATCTTTTACAGTCAGATGGGGTCTATGCATCTTTTGCTGTCGGCAAGTAATACTTGGAGTTGTTCTCACAGGGGGTAGACATGTTGATTCTTTATGGCTAGGCTGCTGGACTAGTCATGTATCTTATCCATAAGGCCAAACCCATCATCTAGCACTTTAGTGAGTGATTATTTTGTAGTGGTGATGGTGCCGATCTTCTCATCTATTGTCCTGGCATATATCTCAGTCGGATTAGGCAAAACCGATTTGACTGTCTCCAATTTTTTATTCATGTCTGCATTCGTGGCTGCCAAACTTGAGCACGCTGCCTAGATATGGTCGCAACAATCAACCAATGTGCAGGATGTAATATCCTTGGGAGCTTCTACTACAACACCTAACATTTTCGGCCATAGTGACTGAAATTTATTTGTAACTTAATCTACCTGGGATTGTAGATCACTATTTTCTTGTTTTAGCTAATCTCTTTCTTATGTGACCTCCTGCAACTGTCTTCTCTATTATTCATGTTCATGGACAAGGTCATCGTGTAATTTCTCTGCCCTCTGTTCATCTTGTTGGATGAATCCAAACAACCGCGTCGATGACCAATGATGCAATGTTTCTTCCTGCATTGTATTTGGATCTGGAAAATTGCTTCGAATGGGTAGGCCGCTGGCAATGGACTTGTCTGAGTGAGATGGGGGATATTTTTCTTGATGTGAAGATGGGGTGAACTGAGGCATAGGTGGAATAATGATAAGCTTTTGGATCAATGGGAAATTTATAAGAAATCTGGTATGGTATTGCTTAGTTCCCACTGACTACAAAGTAGAAATCATTGGCTCATCTCCTGGTAGTGGGCCCATCCCTAGAAGTAGGGATACCAACGAGGATGCATGAGCGCCATTTCCTTGAAGAGGTTCACATTACTACTGGGTAGAGTTCACCTCCATCTCTTATGTGTGTTGGGTTGTGTTATATTCTTTCCATGACTAACCCATGTAGTTAATCGGGGGTTAGAGGGGAGGGGGGCCAGAGCCCCCCTTCGTTGCGCCAATTGTGTAGCGAGGG
>APFE030152990.1:23143-34701 GCA_000404065.3 Pinus taeda
GGGTCACAGGGGGTTTGAGGCATACCCGTGATGCCACTTTATGGGGTCTAGGGTAGCACCCTGGAAAATTTTGGTTTTGGACCCTATGTTAGGATGGGCAGACCCACCTATGGTTTTGTGCATGATTTTCGCACATGTTTTTGGACGTGATGGTTTTCGGTCCATGGTATTGGATGCGATGGGTTTCAGTCCATGGTATTGGATGCTTCGGCATGTATAAATATTTATTATAACATTGAAAGGAACATAATGAAAAATCACGCTGGTAGTCTCGGTTTTGGGATCTAGGGGAAAATCTCTATGTATATGTGTTTTATGTGTTATGCTCTTGCATTGTTTATTTTCTGTGTTTTAGAATTCGTAGGTAGGTAATTTCTATATGGGGTTAAAACCTACACCGTGGCTACATGCGTACTAGGGGGGATTGTTTTGGATAGGGTCACAGAGGTGGAGGTTGTATTCAAGGATGGATCCCACAACCCTAGTGAGACTGCATATGAGTTTTGATGATTTTTTTCAATGATTGGGAATGCGGATATGGATTGACCAGCCTCGCCAGTGAGTTCGACAATTAGGACTGCGACGGTTGTCTTGGGCTTCTTGGGGACCAAATTTTTAATTCCAGTTTTTTTCTTTGGCTTTGGGATTGTTGGCCTTGATTGTGTAGGGGGGCCAACATTGGGAATTGCTACAGGTAGAGGAGTGGTTATTATTGGATTAAACAGAGTGGAACCTTGAAAATCCACGGGATGCGTTGTCTCACCTGAAGGTTCAGTGAAGTTTGCAATTGTTTGCTTGATGGACAACATCTGCTGCTCCATCTGAATAACCATTGATTCCCGGTCATCCTCTGCTTGTTTCTTCCTGCTACTCCCTGGTGCTTCATCTATTTGTTGTTGTGGCTTCATCTCTTCAAACAAATATTTGTATTTCCCTTCGGTGATCTTGCATGTAACCTCTGGCCACGAACCAACCTCGCTTTGGAATGTTGCTTCTGCTAGAATAAATCTTTGCTGCCTCATTTGAAATGTTTATAGGTGGATGCATCTTGGCCTAATGTATGTGTGCCCATGCGTAAATCCAAACATACCTCTTGTGAAAACTCATCCAGCAGCTGTATGGGTATTCTCCGTGTCATCTTGATTATGATCAACATTAACCCATACCATTCGACAAATGTCACCTCATTAATTTCTTTGTTGTTGGGGTCCTTTGAAGCTCTCCATGGATCATATCTGAGCGCTATAGATTGGTCCTCTCTAATTTGTATCATTTCTATTGCTCTCGGCAGTTGTCAATTCCACATTGCCAGAGTCATCAGTATGTAGCCAAATATGAAATTCGCGCTCCTTTTGTAAATGTCCTCACAGGCTTCAAATAACTCATTCAGTACAAAGGCTAACCAATTCAACACCTCCCCTTGGAAGCAGTGTTCCGCAATCGAAATTGCGTCCAGGGTACATTTTCTCTTGGAAAAATGCCTCATTGTTTTCCCTGTTATTATGTAGCAGGCGAATCTGATTTTGTCCTTGGTGATAAGATCAATCTTCGTGCCTTTGGCCCCACGCTTGGTCTTGTATTTCTCATAATAATCCTTGTCTCTTTCTTTCTTCGCTCTCTTTGTTTCTCCTTGGAATGTTATAGCCACTGCATTTCCTCCTGCAGAGAGTCCTGTTAGGCGATGGATGTCATCAACATGAATGGGATATTCTTTATCGAGCCATAGCGATCCCCCATGCATCCTGTTGGCTAATAGTTTTGTGCATTTCATTTCTACCAATTGCTTGTCGAAAATGGGAAGTCCCCTAAGATTTATCAATGTTGATCGCTGGAGGCTTTTGAAATCTTATTTAACCTTGGTTGTGATTGTGTCATCTCCCTTTGGCACATCTTCCATGTATACTTTGTGCTTCAATGATGGAAAATTGGAAAAATCAAAGAGATTTTTATCCACTAATGTTGCTTTGTCATACTTGCCATACAGATTCTCTACAACTGTAATTCGCTCATCTAGTCAATCATCCAGGACTGAAATAATAGCTTTTGTCATATTTGTGTGCTTTTGGTAGATAACGGTGATCGAAGGCTTTGAGACTTTGCCTCTCTACTATTGCTAGTTCTCATAGTGAACTTGAAGTTTTTATATCACCTACGTTTGAAATTTTGAAACTCCCTGCATTACCATGCAAATTAATTAGACAAACTTGACACGACGTTTCTGACTAGAGTTGATAACTAATTACTACGACAACTTTCCCTATGCTGCTTAATCGTGCTATGCCACTGTCTGCTGACCTAGATTCGACTGGTATGATGTAGCATGGGAAAGGATAGAGTGGGCCGCATGGTTACTAAAGTTTCCATAATGGTGTGTAAGTATTAGTTGATTTATTTCCTAGTGGGAAAAGATTTTACAAAACTTTGTCTGAAAGGTGTATTATTGCTTACTTATTATGGAAAAGACCTATAGTATGGCAGAAAAGACTCGTGGAATGTGTGACTACCCCCCGACCACAAATGGGTTGCGGTGACATGATATGATTGCCACAACCAAATTGACATGTGTTATTTATTTTTGAAAAACAAAAAATGGAAAAGACATGGATTCTAAAGGAGTATGCTACTGACTCATGTGATTCACTATGCATTTATTATAGACGACATATCTATTATTGATTAAAACCTACCTGCGGGCTCGTTTGCAAGACCCCTTTAATTTGATGACACAATTGTGTATTTGTAGAAAGGCTTCAGGCGTGCACCGTTCACCCATCCAGGTAGCAGTATCCCATCCAGTTGCGCTAACTTCACCACCCCCGAATATTTAATCTCTGCAACTATGAATGACCCCAACCAATGCATTTGAAGTTTTCCTGGAAAATTTTGAAACTTACTCTCATATAGTAGACCATGATCCCCTATCTTGAAGGTTTTCTTTTTGATGTGTCTATCATACCAATCCTTCTATCTCCTTTGTTCAATAGATTGGTGGAACTCTGTTAAAAGCCTCGATTCATCCAACTCCATTAGTTGTTCCATTCTCTCTTTCAACATTGCATCATCTGTCATTTTGGTGGCCTGTGAGATAAAAATTATCGGGACGATGAATTATGCTGGTACTACTGCCTCTCTACCGTGTCCCAGTTGGAATGGAGTTTGCGTGTGTGTCCCTTTTACTGTCATTCTGTAAGCCCATAATGTTGTTTGTACCCATTTGTCCCAATCGTATCGGTTTGCTGACACAATTTTTGTTAGACCCCTCTCGAGTATTTTGTTAAAGGCTTCGACCATTCTGTTGCTCCGTAATATATAATTTCATAACACGTTCCATTGGCCCGTGGGTGGTACAAGTTGTTTTTTGATGCTGGACCATGAACTTCTTCAAGAGAGAAGCGACAATTTCGTTAATGAAATGTGTCCCTTGATCACTGATTAAGCTTTTTGGACATCCAAATCTGGATATAATGCACTCAAAGATGAATCTTGTTGTAGTGTTGGTTGTACAATCCTTGACTAGTGCTACCTCTGCCCATTGAGTAAGGTACTTTGTAGCGGTTATGATGTATTTGGCATGCAAATGACATGTTGGTGGTGTGATAGGGCCGATGAAATCTACTTCCCATTTCTCAAATATTTGTACCATGTGAACTAGATTTTAGGGGAAGTTCATCTTGATGTGATGGCTTCCCAAATCTCTGACATACATCGCAACTCTTTGCATATTCTTTACCGTCCTTGTGGATGGTACACCACCACAACCCAACTTGTAGTATCTTTCTTGCAATAGATTTTCCCCCAACATGGCCTCTCGTAACCCCAGCATGGAACTCCCATAATACTTCCTGCCTTTCATGTTGAAGGAGATAACATTGCAGAACTTTATCGAGGCCCGACTTGTATAGGTGTCCTGCAATTAAATGATAATCTACTACTCTCACTATTAGGTGTCGTTTATGTGTCAACTTGTATCCCGCCGGGCATTATCCTGATGTTAGTAACACAACAATCTCCTCTAAGTAGTCTGTAATGGCTTCTATTGGGAACAAGTCAACTTCTTGCAATTGGTCCTCTAATGGTCCTTCATTTTTCTCCTGATTCTAACCTTGATAGATGGTATGGACCCACATTTAACCTTCCCTGTTTTATGACCACTTCGAAGGTGAATTCTTGGAACAATAGTAACCATCGATAGATTCTACCCTCCAACATAGGATTTTTCACTAGATATTTTAAAGTTGAGTGCTCTGTGAAGAACTTGAATGGTGCCCCCAGTAGATGGTGTCTGAATTTTTGTAGGGATTAAACCATTTCCAATGCTTCCCTCTCTGTTGTTGTGTAGTTCTTCTCTACTGTTAACAATTTCCTACTGGCGAAATAAATAGGGTGATCCATTTTTTTTCTCCAGATTGCACTAGCACTGCTCCTAATGCTATTCTTGACACATCAATATGTACATGAAACTACTTATTCTAGTATGGGTATACAAGAACAGGGGCACTTACTAGCTTTTCTTTTAATTTGTTGAGTGTCACTTGGCAAGCCTCCATCCACATGAAAGCTTCTGTCTTCTTCAATAGTTTCTCCATAAGAGCCATAATTGAGAAATAATTTCGAATAAATCAATGGTAATATCATGTATGGCCCAGTGCTGCTCACAATTGCTTTACGTTATTTGGAAACTCCATATTTACAATTGACGCAACCTTTGCGGGATCTTCACACACCCCATCTTTGCAAACAATGTGGCCCAGTAATGTTCCAAATGGAACTGCAAAGATGCATTTCTTAATATCTAATGAGATTTGTAATTGCATCCACCTTTCAAACATGACCTGTAGTAGAATGGTGTGTTTATCTATCAAATTGTACACTATTTAGTTGTATGTGTATACTTCTAAGAACCTGTGAATATAATCTCTAAAGGCAGATATGACAATTCGTGAGAAAACCATTGGCGTTTTCTTCAGACCGAATGGAATTACATGATAGGCATATGACCCCCATTATGTTGTGAATGTTGCTTTCTTCTTATCTTATTCTGCTATACAAAACTGATGATAACCTAAAAATCCATCAGTAAATGAATATGCCTCATTCCCCGCAACATTGTACAGAACCTCATCACTAAACGATGTTGGAAACAGATCATGTACACATGCATTGTCTAGGCTCCTGTAATCTACACAGACTCTGATTTCCGTGGCAACCTTCTTGTTATGTATCACAATCGGGCTAATCCAGTCCATTTTGTCCACCGAGAAGATAAGTCCGACTTCTAACATTTTTTCAATCTCTTTCTTGACTTTCTCTTTCACTCTTGGGTTTAGCCTGTATGGTCTGTGTTTCACTGGACATGCATCTGGTTTCAGCATGATCTTCATTTCTCCTATTTCCCCTTTTATCCCTTTTAATTCAACCATAGAGGCTGGAAATAGTCTTCATATTCACACAACAGATCGAAAATATCCCTCGTTGTCTACTCATACCAATAGTCTCTAATGGGTGCCATCTTATGCTTATTATCTGAGCCAATGTTATGCTTCCGCAATTTCATTGGAGCAAGTGTGCAGTGTCTCTTGAAGGGATTTCTTGAATATCTCGTTCATCTTCTGTTTCTTGGAATGTCAGGTGTTTCACTCCTTCTAGATCACCCTCCCATAGCTCTACGTTTACTTTTCCGCAAGACATGTATTTTGGATACCCTGCTTCGTAGAAATATTGTAAGAATTTCTCATCAACACAAACTTCCCATAACTGTCTCGGATTAAATAGGATCCTTTTAATGGCATATAAGGTTTCATTCATGCATCGATTACTATATTTGAATGAGAAACTGTTGTTGAATTGGCTAGCCATGATATCCCAATCTGTTGTTTGTCTATGAATTTCCTCCTTTATATATGATGCTTGTGGGATGGTACCTAAGGTATGTATGAATAAATGCACCTAGAGTTCCTTTGATACTTTCTCTTTTTCCCATTTCTTTGTGCAGTCCTCTAAATGTTTTATGGGATCTGAGTTTCCTCTATATTTTACCTTGCCATCCGATCAATCTCCTCCTTGACTAAACCTCTCTCTCATGGCTCGCTTGATAGTCTCCCATTCACGTAAAGTGTTGCGATGCGCTTTCCACCACCTTGTCGATGTGGCATGTAACACAATATCTAATAGTGGGACTTTGTGATCTTCTCTTATGTTTTTGTCTACCTTATTTAAAAAAGTGTCTACTGATTCAATACGGTGGTAGGTAGGATAATTGCTTACCTCTGCCCCAATCCAGTTTATCCTTCATATCTTGGCACAACGTCTGGTATCAATCGCATATTCTCCTTGTTGCCATGCATTCCAAGTGGCTTCTGAACCAGCTTATAAACTTTGTATGCTCCTCCAATTGACCGATCCTCCTACTGTGGGATTTATGTAGTCTTCTCTTTTTCCCGTTGTTAGCCTGTACAACTGATCTAGCATTCTCGGCTTGTCTTGTTCATCCACAGGTTCCATGAACCTTGGTCCTTGATATGAATCTAGCCATTGTATTACCCGCATTCGTTCTACTTCAAAGATCATCGACTCTTTCTTCAGGTTGATGATAGCATAGTTCTCGTATGCCCAGTCAATACCAAGAAGTGCCGGGTACGAATACTTATCACCCATTATATTAATTACTTCAAATTCAGTATAAGTTTTTACCCGTGCTACATCCACTTCTACATATTCCAACCTTCCAATGGGAAAGATGCAATTTTGATTTGCCATCCATAGTTGTATTGGTGAATATTTAAGTTGTGGCTTCCCCAATGATTCCTATGTCTTTCTAGGTAGAATATTTACATCTAACCCTAGGTCTAGCATTGTATCCTTAATATGGAATCTTGCGACTTGAGCATCAATCCAGAATTCTCTACCGGTTATCTTCTTGTTTCGTTGTACCCTTCTCGAATGTATTTTTGGTAGATTTTCCGATATGGTTTCCCCCTTTTCTTCGTCTTCTAGCAATACTACTTTCAGACTTCTACGCAACTCCTTTATCATTTGTTCATTATCAACAATTTGCAAAAAAAACCTAAACCATTCTTCGATTGGTCGGGGTTACCTACTATGTGTGAGTCTTGCTTCTTGTCTCCTTTTATTTCTGCTAACCCATCAAATAACTTGCTCGCTTCCTGATAGTATTGCTTTTGTTGGGTAGGGATGTATGACTGCTTTGGCGATGCTACTCGAATAATTGAAGGTTGGTCTACCATACCTCGATCATCCCCTGTCTTCTTACCCCCTCTAGTAACTATATTTATATTATTTATTGGAAGCGATTCAATAGTTCATGGTTCTGTATTGATCAAAATAGTCCCTCTCTATCTAGTTCTTTCTTCCCATTTTGTGATCAGCTCCAGACAATCTTCGGTGGCATGTGCATTGACCCTGCATTGTGAGCACCAAGGCCTTCTTGGAAGAGGACAATATCTGGTGACATGTCCCTCCTGATCACAGTTGTAACACCTTACAAGTCCTCTTCACCCTGCTCTTCCGCCTCTCATACCTCCTCCTCGTCCCCCATGACCAGATTCATTGATTCTGAAGGTCGATCTATCTAGCCACTCTGGTAAGGCGTCTAATGCTCGGCATTGGCCAATGTGGTGCATTTTGGATGTGCAGAATTCACAATAACTATTGTTAGGCACATTGGAATACTTTTGTAGTATCATATATACTTGTGGAAAATGTCCATAGTTCCTACAAACTTCACAGTAGTCTTACGTGTTTCGGCCTGGGAAATATCCTTGTGATCCCACTGTCGCAACTCCTACTATTGACGAGGCCCTTGATGACCCTGCAATTCCCCCTGAACTATTTGTACCTCTTAGCCTCAGGCATTCATTCGCCACATGGCCTTCCACTAGGCAGTGAGTACATCATACATTGGGTCTTATTGGTCGAATTGGTTGTAGGTCCTTCAACTTCTCTGTTAGACTGGAGATTTGATTTTGGAGGCCCATGATCGATGGGTCTTGTGATCCCATCCCTCCTCGATACTCATGTGGGTATCCTGCCATGGCTTCTATGCACGACGCTTGTTCCAAAGCATCTTGAAGGGTTCCAATCTTTCGTTGGGTCAATGGTGTTCTTGTAAGGGGTAGGAGCGCTTTGATGAACCAATCTCTATGGTCATTGGGATCTATGGTATAACTTCGCTTGCCAATAGCATCCTTAAACCTCTACATCAATTCCCAAGTAGTTTCTCCTTCTTTTTTCTTGATCTCCCATAGTTCAGACAATCCCTGCTGATCTATTTGTGGCACCTTAAACTCTTGAACAAAGCCTCTCTTAATATCATCCATCGAAGGATTCTAGTTCTATTATGCCCATTTGATAAACCATCTTAAATCTCTTTCTCTTAATGTGGTATGGAACTCGATTGACTTTAAATTATCAGGTGTTTGGCAAGCTCTCTATATAGCTTCACATATATACCAATGTTGTTCTACGTCTTCATTCCCTCTACCAGTGAACTCAGGATATCTGGTAAAGGACCCTACCATGTTGATTTGGGTGTGTTCTAGGAGCACAAATCCTTGGGTTCTGGGTTGTTGATATCTTTGTAACCCCAGATTACTAACACTATTATTAGATGTATTACAACTTTCTTTATATTTTTCATGCACATTGTGTACTTGTATTACTTTAATCAACTTCGCAATAATTTTGTTAGGGTTTTTGTAAAGCACTAGGGCAAGGTTTGGGGCAAACACTACCTGAGATTTGGGGGTTCTTCTACTAAACTCTAATTGAAGTATCATCTTCGGCGAACAATATTCTCATCACATCATACATCTCACCTTTTGTATCCTTCTCATAGTTTTCGCGAGATCTCCCTTCCAACATCTTCCCTACAACCTATAAAGGAGATTCCTTGTCATTCTCCTGGCTCCTTTCTGTCCAGTCCAAATCCCTTTCTTCTTCTGCATCTTTCTCCATACTCTCTCCTTCTTTCGGGTTCCCTGACAATGCTCCTGCTTGGTGGGGTCCCATACGTCTTTTCTTCAGCGCTTGTACCGCTCTTTCCTGCCACTTTTCTGCTAGTAGCACTCTTCTTTGCGCCCTAATACATCTATCTCTCTACAATCCTTTTATGTCAATTCATTCAACAACATATACATTTTCCCAAATGGTAGAATTCTCCCCTTAGGCCCTTCCCCCAGTACTGGGGTTTTACGCTACCATAGTTGCTTTGGGTAAAGGAAACAACCCTTCTTCCACCATCAACATCTTAATCCAAAAAGGCACTTCGTTCACTAGTTTCCCTCTTAACTCCGATCTGAACATGCATCCGCCTTTGAAAAGGACTGACAGTTTCCTGCATCAAATTCAACCATGTACCCTTCTATGGTAGTTTGTACCCAAAAGTCTACTACCCTCATCAACTCACTACCCAACTATTGAAATGTTGCGAGGTATGTGGGAACCCAGTCGCAACGAGTTGGCGTAACTCCTTCTGGTCGACTCTTTACTTTAAGCCTCCTAAACCAATTATACAAGTCTTCTGGAAAATTACACTAGAAGATCTCATACTGATCATTTGCATCCTTTGAGTACAAAATCTCATCGCTCACTTTAGCGATAGGATGGCTTCGACAAGTAGCCTACTCTGATATAAATTGATCTACTTTGTTATCCCACCAATCCCAAATCTCCTTAAATATCCTTGACACCATATTCCAAACCAGTTCTTGAGATTTTAGGTCCCGACAATGGAACCAATTGTTGACACAAAAATGACATTAGGGAAATACCATGGGTTCAAGCACAAGGGGCTAACAAGGGACCATTGTATCTAGAACAATGCCAACATTTTCACCCTACCCTAAGGGGTAAGGAGTCTCACCTGAGGCGTGCCATGATAGTAACTAAGAAGGGTTCAGAAGGTTATCAAGGAATTACCAACCATTACACTACGTACAACTTAAAGCATACATTCATCATGTCATTATATCATTATAGAAATAACATTCATATGAGGAAACACCTTCAACATTAAAAAAAAATTAGTAGGCATATCAATCATGACATTATACACAGATGATATTATGCAATTGCTTCAAGTATTCATTCATATTAATTCAACAGAAGATCCAAAAATACACCTTTGTCATGAAGCCATAAGAAAATACAGTGACAAAATGCTCCAGATCTCAGACCGAGCCCTACTCAGATCTTCCCGCCACTACTCCACCTTCTAATCAAGTGTTGGGTTGTGTTATATTCTTTCCATGACTAGCCCATGTAGTTAACTAGGGGGTTAGAGGGGGGGTAGAGCCCCCCCTTTGTTGCACCGATTGCGTAGTGGGGGGGTCACAGGGGGGTGGGTAGCCCCCCTCTACGAGGTCCTAGGCAGCACCCTCAATTTTTTTTTTTGGACCCTATATTAGGTTGGGCAGACCTACCTATGGTTTTGTGCATGGTTTTCACACATGGTTTTGGACGCGCGATGATTTTCAGTCCATGGTTTTGGACGCAATGGTTTTCGGTCCATGGTATTGGATGCTTTGGCATTTATAAATATGTATTGTAACATTGAAAGGAACAATAATGAAAAATAAGGAACAATATATGTATATGTATTTTATGTGTTATGCTCTTGCATTGCTTATTTTTTGTGTTTTAGAATTCGTATGCAGGTAATTTATGTACGGGGTTAAAACCTACATTTGGTATCAGAGCTATTTTGGCTTCAAGGGGATGCCTTTTTTGTTGAGGGGTTTCGCTCGGGCCTGTGGTAGACCCTGTTCAGTGGGAGATCTGCGGGATCGATTCTAGTGGTGAAGAAGATGGCGAACAGTGGAAAGATAGAGAATGAGAAATTTAATGGTCAGAGTTTTGAGTTGTGGAAACTCAAGTGGAGTATCTGTTGGTGGATAAAGATTAATGGATCGTGGTAGATCTGGGTACTAAACCAATGGGATTGTCCGATGAAGAATGGAAGAATTTGGATCAAAAGGTGAAGAGCACAATACGATTGCGTGTCTCAGATTCAGTATTACTGAATGTATCAGGGGAAGCTACGATGAAGGCTTTGTGGGACAAGTTAGGGACTTCGTACCAATCTAAGTCTCTGGTGAATAAACTGTTCCAACGGAAAAAGCTGTATAACCTGAGGATGAAATATGGAGACTTGGTGACAGAGCATCTGAATGCATTTAATACTGTGGTAAGTCAATTATTATCTGTTGATATTAAAATTTCAGATGAAGATAAGTGCCTCAATTTGTTGTGTTCTCTACTGAATTCGTGGGATAGTCTAGTTATTACAATAGGTAGAAATGCGACTGCCTTGCAGTTTGATGAAATAGTCTCATCCCTGCTGACGGAGGAGATGATACGGAAAAATATGGAGAGCCAAAATAGTGATGCCTTGTCTATAAGAGGACGGTCCCAGAAAAGAAACAAAAATAAGTCATCGAGTGGGAGATCTAAATCTAGAGGGAGATCTAAATCTCTAGGAAAACTTGTAAAGGTGGTTTGCTGGAAATGCGGAAAGGAAGGGCACTACAAAAGGGACTGTA
>APFE030152994.1:0-49495 GCA_000404065.3 Pinus taeda
CTTTTATAGATAGAGGGGAAGGAGTTAGGATCATCCACAATATTCATGGGATTGGCTTTATCACTAAGAATCTTCCATGAGAGGTGGAGAACTACTTCCCTCCTATGGAGATTCGGAGCCAAACTAAACCAACTCAAGATAGATTCAGTTTATAAGTGGGTTAGGAAGAACCTTCGGATGTTTGTTTGTTAAAAACATTACCCAACTTGGCTGGCGCGAGTGCGACTCTGAGACAGAGCGCCAGCTGGCGCGCCCTCTTTGGAGGATTTCCCCCATTGGCGCGAGTGATACACAGTGAAACCGTGCCAATGGAAAAAGGGCTATTTTTATGGGTATTTTGTAGAAGGTGTCTTCAGGGCATATGAAGTACATACTTAAGGGAATACAATGCAAGTGTTTCCAGGTCATGTCACTTCTCACAGGTCCCAGAACGAGTCCTCCAAGGTGCGGGAGAAGGGGTAACAGGGACGGTGACAAATTGTTGTGTAACACTCTCCTTTATATAGACAGATCCAATATGCTACCTTTGATCCGCTGAGTTAGATGTTGTTATATTTCACAATGTGGCCACTCTAAGCTTGCAAAATATAAAGGGATTTGTTCACTAAGCCAATAGTCCCTCAGTACTTCCCCTTTTTAGTTCTTTTTATGCATAGTTTAAACAATATTTCTAAGCGATTGGCCACAACGGTCCTACATAACACAAAGGGATCCCTTCATTGATATAGTAGCCCCTTAGATCCATTCCTAGTGCTTTTTATGCAAAATTTCAATAAGTTTTCTTACCAATCCATTTGTCCCTCTCACTTAGTATGAAGGATTCAACACTAACTTCCTTCACCAATCACATATCCACAACTCCATGGGGCCTGTTGCAACCCAACAATATTTTTCTCTCACCTTCTACTCATAGTTGCAGTCTTAAAATCCATGTGTAGTTATGGTTCACCCCACTAGTTACTCAGGTTTTCACATATATGATCACATTCTACATATCGTAGTCCTCATTTTTTTCTCTCTTCATGCTCACACACACACCCTATTTTTATAAACATGCATGTTGTTCAACATGAGAGTCTGGGTCCCTTCCCTTGGGCTACATGGTCAATCCAAATTCTCCAAAATGGCTATGTAGCCCATACTTATAGAGCAGTCTAGTACCAGTTCATCACTCCTCCTAATTACTAGGAATTATGTAGTTTAATTACCAAAACAAAAAATCAAAGTATTAATTCAAGAAAGTAGGAAACTTCCCAAATTCCTCTTACAACTTCTGTCTTGGGCATCAGGACTTGTGTTGACTACCATCTTCTTCAATCTCTCTCTCCTCTCTCTCTCTCTCTCCCTCTCTCTCTCCTCTCCTCTCTCTCTCTCTATATAATATATATATATATATAATAAAGGGAAAAATATTGAAAGAGCCTCCCTTGATCTTCTTTTCTGGGAACAAATGAAATAAGTAGGAGATTGATCTAACTACTCCAATGACTGAATGGAGACATGATGTCTTCATCATACATGATGACTGAAACTCTTTCATAGGCACGAGCATATTGAAGAATGGCATAATAATCTATCCATCTTAGATTAGGATCATAAATATAAACAAGTCTGTGATATGGATATCTTACTGGACCAAAATAAGCATGGTTATTGTTGATAGGTGCTAATGGAATATCATAGCTGTGTCTTGTATCTGAGAGCCAAAACCATTTCTCAAGAATGATCTTATGGATTTCCATGGGTAAAAACAAAACTTTTTCTAAAAGAAAATCCACACAAAAAGAATAATGGCAGGAAGAGCATAACGTAACTTGGGATTTTTCTGGGAGGATGATGAACTTTCACCAAATTCAAAATTTTTAACTACATATTCTGTTTGTATAGCTCCTTCTCTGGTCATTAAATTTGCAAGATAATTCTCTTTATCGGGTTTGTATATGATATCAAAATCATATCCATATAACCATAAAGCCCATCTTAAAACTTTGGAATTACCTTGTTCTAGCAACCTTTTGTTTTGCGACATTCCTTTCATGTGGCTGAGATCTATCTTAACAATGAAGTGGACACTTTTAAGGAATAACCTGAATTTTTTTATACCTTTCTTTATTGCTAGAATTTCTTTATTGGAAGAAGGATATTTTTTTTTTCAGCTTTTGAGAATGTGCCAGAGGCATATGCACATACTTCTTCCTTTTTGCCATGTTTTTGCAATAAGATTGTTTCCCAACAATAATATGAGGCATCTGTTTCAAGAATGAATGGTAGTTCACTGTGGGAAAGAGCCAAAGGTGGTAGCTATTTGATTTTCTGCTTTATGTTTTTGACTACTTTGGTCATCTGGTCATTCCAACTGCTGCCCTTTTTAATCTTTGTTGCAGAAGCTTTGTATCTATGGCCTGCTTTGGATAAAATTGCCTCATGTAATTCAAACATCCTAAAAATATTTGCACAATAATAACATATGGAAGATAGTCTGGAAAATTTGATAAAGAATTCAATACATGTGGTTGTAATTCTATTTTCTGCTGTATAGTCATTTTTCAATTTGTTTACAATATTAGACAAAATGGTAGGGCCATGGATTTCTACACGTTTGAAATTTTTTTGGATCTTCAAAAGATCTGTTACTGCTTCATCAAAATTTCTTACCTCATCAGTTTTTACCCTGAGTGTGTATTTACTGTTAGCAGGGACTTGCACATTGTCTCCTTGAATGTTGAAAATTATCAGATTCTTTTCAATGGCGATTAGCATGAATTTCTTCATAAAATCCTATCCAAGTAACATATCGGCACCAATATCATAATTATATAAGGTGACATATACTTCTTGTGAACCTAGGAGTATTAGGAAGTCTAGAGCAATATATGGGATTTTTATTAGCTGTTTGTTAACTGCTCTAAACTGGACTTGAGTGGGTTTCCAATATTAAGCAGGAATGGCCTTGAATTTGCAATAGCTGCTCATAGCTCCAGTATCAATCTGAGCATCAAGAGTATAATCTTTGTAGCTTGGAACCTTTATTTTTATAGGGATGAACATCCTATCATCAATACCACTGATGTCATGAATGTTTTCACTACTGTATTGACTAGATGATAGTAAAGGAGTTTGAGAGGAAAGGAAAGTAGAAGAAACAAACTGTGAATTCAGATTATCAAGTTCTTGCATGTTGGCTTGAATCCTTTGTGTAAGTTGCTTCATCTGGTTTCTATCTCTTTGAAGATATTCTTCTACCCTTTTAATTTTATCTAATAATTTTTCTGCACTATTATCTGTGGATTCTTGTGATGCTTTCACTATCATATGCCGATCGAAAATCTCAAATTCTTCTCCATCAGTTATTTCGTGAGGAATAGAAGCCTGCAACTGGTCAATATTTTCTTGGAGACATCTCCGAGGAATAATCAAGCTGGGATGAAGAGAGGCCTTTTATCTTTGTATTTCTTCAATTTGAGGTTGGAGATCATAAAATGAAAACATGAAACAATTAGATAGATATGTACATTTGTTGCTGTCACTATTGCTGTCTGAAAGATAAACCTTTTGGAATTTCTCATCAATGTGATAGCTATTATATGAATCAGTACAATGTACAGAAAAACATTCAAAATCAGAATCAGTCTAGGAAACTATGTCCCAGTCAGTTGGGTCATAAGAGGATTTAAAATCTTCTGCAAGCTTTTTTTGGATCCCTTTATTTCCTTTGTTGGGACATCTATTAGCCCAATGATCGGTTTGACCACAAATAAAGCATTTGGACTGCTTAGCTAGTTTAGACCTTTTCTTGAAAATAAATCTTGATCTTCCAGTTTTTGGAGATTTTGACTGATATTGTTTTTTCTTAGTAGGAGGTCTCAACCTACAATAACACTTACCACTTTGGTCTTTTTGAGAACCCTTTCTGGAGTGGTTCTTATAACACCTAAAATGATATGTTTCAGTAAACGAATCACAGATGGTGGGGCTGAAATGCAACTGCTTTTTGACATTCTTATGAGTTTTATTGGGAGAACATTCATTTTTTAGAATGGTAAGAACGTGTTGGTGAAGTGTGGCTAGTGACAATGTATCTATGGCAATGTGTTGTGCAGACAATGACTATTGAACTAATTCAGGTATTTTTCCTGGCATGGAGGCTATGTAGTGCCTAAGATAAGCCACATTATGGTGATCAGGAATTTTATAATAAATATTTTTCATTGTGCAATAATATTATGTTAATAAATCTAAATTGCACAATCTTTGAGTCATAAACATTTGGGCATAATGTTCACTATCAAAGGAAATAACTCCCAAAAATTCATGAGAGAGAGCCATTAAGATAGCTTCCAAAGGATCATCATTTTCAATAATTTATGTTTTCTCTTCTTTCGTAAGCGTTTCCCACCATAGTCTAGCATTCCCTCTTAGGTTCCATGTGATTAACATGACTACCTCTTTCCATGAAGCTTTAATGTATGCTTTCTTCCGAGAATCCCATGCATTGATCTGTTGCAGGAGAATTAATGTCCGATTCTTGTTTAGACAATCAAACTTCATAAAGAAAGTATTTTTTTGATTTCCTAATTTTGTTTGGACATTCATATCATCTCTAACTTCTGTAGAGGCAAGATGCTGAGTCCAAGAATGGAATGGACTCTTTTTATGATGAGAGTTAACACCAACTTTTGATGTCTTTGCAACTTTGTTAGAAAAGCTGAAAGAAAATTTTCTTTTCTACTTAGTTGTAGAGGATCCACCTTCATCCCATGACCGACTTGCCATCCTTATTTCTCTCATGTAAAATTTTGAAATTTTCTTTTTCAAAAGGTTTAGTTTTTCTCATGCTAACTTGGTACCCTTTGATAAGGCTTCAAACTGACTTTCATCCTTTTCAAAAAATTTAAGAGAGAGACTGGATGAGGACTGGGAAGCTTTTATCAAGGTGAATTTGGGGCCTTCTTCTTCTATCTTAGAATATCGAGGGGGAGATCTTGATCTACTCATAAAAGTTTGAAAACTTGTGACTGCTTTTCTTATTACCCCTAATTGATCATTAATTGCTCTTAACTAACTTTCATGAGTATTATGGTGAGCATACATTGTCTCTATGCTCTGGTGGATATTTATAACATGCTCTTTTACTTCTATAATGTCTCTTGTCAGATCATCTATGTTTTCGGCCACACAGATAGACATGTAGTTAACATAATTCTGCATTTTTAAGTATTCTACATCGATAATGCGGAAATTGCAAATTGCACTGGATAGCACCATCTCTGAATTTAGGAGTACTATTACCATGTTCCACTCTCCTTTCTGGCAATTTTGCTTTTGCGTTTTTCTTTTCTGTAGGTAGACTAAACATTTTCTGGTCTTGGACAAGGAACATAATGCATTGAGGACAGTCTAAATGTTTTCCTTGGTGTGATGTAGAAGTGATGGTTTGGTATTTATTTTTTGAATTTTCTTTTTCTTTTTCATGGCAATAGACACAATCTAGTAACTAACGATGATTATGGCTACTTGAAGATACTGACAACCTGGGTGGTATTTGTATAGAATGATGGACTCTGACTGACTAACTTCTTAGTAATTGTTTTTGCGAAGTAGTCAGTTGGAATCGTAAACTGGTACTACCATCAGGGTTTAGAACTAACTTTAATTGGTTTGGAGAGGAAGAGCTTGCTAGTTGTGGATACTTTTGAGACATTGAATTATACTCACTATTCCATTCAAATGGTAGATTTAGTTCAGAAAATCCTACTTGCAACAGAGTAGTATTACCGAGACCAACAATGACACCTTCTTTTAATGCTTGTTGTGATAGATTGGATGTAGTGGAGGCATAGTAGAGGAGACAAATCTAATACATACATTAGCTTGGATCTATGCTATTTGTGTATGAGGGGCGGTATCATATCCATGGAACTATATGTAAGCTTGGAGAAATTCATTAATATATGGATCTATAAGCGACACTTAGTATCTTGGGATGACTCGAGACCAAACATGACCATTATTTAAGCAACTTTGGAATCCTCCTATCAATGCGTCTTCAAACTTATTATGTCTGGTATCAAGAACACAAGTTATACATGAGTTATCTAACCCTGGTCATATAAGAGGATTAATCCAAAATTGCATGAGTATGATATGTATGTATTTATAATCATGACTCAAACCCCATTCTACATCTTCCTTTCTAATGAGAGGAATCGGTATCAGAGCCATTTTGTCCATTATATTCGAGGTAGAAGGGAGAAACATATTTGTTGTAAGTGGAATCTGAATGGGTTTACCGCGATAAGTCCCATTATTGCCGAGGAAAGGGGTTGTTTGGCGTAGGGCATGACCCGTGATTGCAAATCTGTAATTTTTCAGGTGATTTTAATCATTTTATCTTCATCAGTATGGATGCTATGCAAATTTTTAATTTCTCTATTGAATCTCGTAAAGCAGCACATGAGAAAAAATGGGCATGGATTACAAAGTTTTTGAACAAAAGGAATACATATGTTTTGTTTGATACTAGAGTTGTAGAGTAGGAATTTAATCCACAACCTAATTGGGAACCACCAAACATTGAGATGGAAAAAATATATAAATTCCTAGTTTTTCAGTTCCGCTCTGCTACACTGTTTAGATTTTCCTCTGTAAATGTTCCTATTTCTATTGGTCATAGTGTATATCAAATTCCTCTCATTAGAAAGGAAGATGTAGAATGGGTTTTGAGTCATGATTACAAATACATACATATCGGATTCATACAATTTGGGATTAATCTTCTTGTACAACCAGGGTTAGATAACTCATGTCTAACTTGTGTTCTTGATACCAGACATAGTAAGTTTGAAGACGCGTTGATAGGAGGATTCCAAAGTCCCTTAAATAATGGTCCTATTTGGTCTTCAGTCATCCCAAGATACCAAGTGTCGCTTACAGATCCATATATTAATGAATTTCTCCAAGCTTACATACAGTTCCATGGATATGATACTACCCCTCATACACAAATAGAACAACTCCAATCTAATGTCTGTATTAGATTTGTCTCCTCTACTATGCCTCCACTACATCCCAATATATCACAACGAGCATTAAAATAAGGTTTCATTTTTGGTCCCAGTAATACTACTCCGTTGCAAGTAGGATTTTGTGAACTAAGTCTGCCATCTAAATGGAGTAGCAAGTATACTTCAATGTCTCAAAATTATCCACAACTAGAAAGCTCTTCACCTCCAAATCAATTAAAGTTAGTTCCAAACCCTAATGGTAGTACCAGTTTACAGTTCCAACCGAGTACTTCGCAAAAATAATTACCAAGAAGTCAGTGAGGGAGAGTCCCTCATTCTATACAAATACTACCTAGACTGTCAGTATCTTCAAGTAGCCATAATCATCGTCAGTTACTAGATTGTGTATATTGCCATGAAAAAGAAAAAGAAAATTCAAAAAAGAAATATCAAACCATCACTTTTACATCACACCAAGGACAACATTCATATTGTCCTGAATACATTATGTTCCTTGTCCGAGACTAGAAAATGTTCAGTCTACCGAAAGAAAAGATAGGCGCAAAAGCATAATTGCCAAAAAGGAGACTGGAACTTGGTAATAATACTCCGAAATTCAGAGATGGTGCTATCCAGAGCGATTTGCAATTTTTGCATTATCAATCAACCATAGAGCCCGAACTAGTAGAATACTTAAAAATGCAAAATTATGCTAACTACATGTTTGTTTGTGTGGCCCAAAACATAGATGATCTGGCAAAAGACATTGTAGAAGTAAAAGAGCATGTCAAGAATATCCACCAGAGCATAGATACAATGTATTCTCACCATAATAGTCATGAAAGTCAGCAAAGATTAATTAATAATCAATTATGGGTAATAAGCAAAGCAGTCACAAGTTTTGAAACTGCTATGAGAAGATCAAGATCTCCCCCTAGATATTATGAGATAGAAGAAGAAGGCCCCAAATTCACCTTGATAAAATATTCCTAGTCCTCATCCAATCTCTCTCTTAAAGTTTTTGAAAAGGATGAAATCCAGTTTGAAGCCTTAGCAAAGGGTACCGATTTAGCACGAGAAAAATTAAACCTTTTGAAAAAGAAAATTTCAGAATTTTAGACGATAGAAATAACAATGGCAAGCCAGTCGGGGGATGAAGGTGGATCCTCTACAACTAAGCAGAAAAGAACAAGTTCTTTCAACTTTTCTAACAAAGCTGCAAAGACATCAGAAGGTGGTATTAACTCTCATCATAAAAAGGGTCCATTACATTCTTGGACTCAACATCTTGCCTTTGTAGAAGTTAGAGATGATATGAATGTCCAAACAAAATTTTTAAACGAAAACAATAATTTATTTATCAATTTTGATTGTCTAAACAGGAATCAGACATTAATTCTCCAACAACAAATTAATGCAAGGGCTTCTTAGAAGAAAGCAAACACTAAAGCTTCATGGAAATCGGTAGTCATATTAATCACATGGAACTTAATAGGGAATGCCAGATTATGGTGGGAAACACTTAAGAAATAAGAGAAAACATAAATTCTTGAAAATGATGATCCTTTGGAAGCTATCTTAATGGCTCTCTCCCATGAATTTATGGGATTAATTTCTTCTGACAGTGAACATTATGCCCAAATTTTTATGAGCCAAAGATTGTGAAATTTAGATTTATTATCAGAATATTATTGCACAATGCAAAATATTTATTATAAAATCCCTGATCACCAAAATGTGGCTTATCTTAGGCACTACATAGCCTCCATGCCAGGAAAAATACCTAAATTATTTCAATAGTCACTGTCCACACAACACATTGCCATAGATACATTGTCACTAGCCGCACTTCACCAACACATTCTTACCATTATGAAAAATGAATGTGCCACCAACAAAACTCGTAAGAATGTCAAAAAGTAGTTGCATTTCAGCCCCACCATCTGTGATTCCTTTACTGAAACGTATCATTTTGGGTGTTATAAAACCACTCCAGAAAGGGTTCTCAAAAAGACCAAAGTGGTAAGTGTTCTTGTAGGTCGAGACCTCCTACTAAGAAAAAGCAATATCGGTCAAAATATCCCACAATCGGAAGATCAAGATTTATTTTCAAGAAAACTTCTAAACTAGCTAAGCAATCTAAATTCTTTATTTGTGGTCAGACTGGTCATTAGGCTAACAAATGTCCCAACAAAGGAAAGAAAGGGATCCAAAAAAAGATTGCAGAAGATTTTAAATCCTCTTATGACCTAGCTGACTGGGACATAGTTTCCTAGACTGTTTCTAATTTTGAATGTTTTTCTGTACATAGTACTGATTCAAATAATAGCTATGACGTTGATGAAAAATTCCAAAAGGTTTCTCTTTTAGACAGTAATAGTGATAACAATGAATGTACATATCTGTGTAATTGTTTCATGTTTTCATTTTATGATCTCCAACATCAAATTGAAGAAATCCAGAGACAAAAGGCCTCTCTTCATCCTAGCTTGATTATTCCTCGGAGACATCTCCAAGAAAAGATTGACTAGTTGCAGGCTTCTATTCCTCACAAAATAACTAATGGAGAAGAATTTGAGATTTCAGATCGGCATATGACACCGGAAACATCACAAGAATCCACAGATAATACTACAGAAAAATTATTGGATAAAATTAAAAGGGTAGAAGAAGATATTCAAAGAGATAGAAACCAGATGAAGCGACTTGCACAACGGATTGAAGCCAATATGAAAGAACTTGATAATCTGAATTCATAGTTTGTTTCTTCTACTTTCCTTTCCTCTCAAACTCCATTACTATCATCTAGTCAATACAATAACGAAAACATTCATGACATTAGTGGTATTGATGATAGGATGGTCATCCCTATAAAAATAAAAGTTCCAGGCTACAAAAAATATACTCTTGATGCTCAGATTGATACTGGAGATATGAACAACTGTTGCAAATTCAAGGCCATTCCTGCTTACTATTGGAAACCTACTCAAGTCCAGTTTAGAGAAGTTAACAAACAGCTGATACAAGTCCCATATATTGCTCTAGACTTCCCAATACTCTTAGGTTCACAAGAATTATATGTCACCTTATATGATTATGATACTAGTGCTGATATGTTACTTGGACAGGATTTTATGAAGAAATTCATTCTAATCACCATTGAAATGAATTTGATAATTTTCAACATTCAAGGAGACAAGGTGCAAGTCCCTGCTAAGAGTAAATACACACTCAGGGTAAAACCTGATGAGGTAAGAAATTTTGATGAAGCAACAACAAATATTTCCAAGATCCAAAAAATTGTCAAACATGTAGAAATCCATGGCCTTGCCATTTTGTATGATATTGTAAACAAATTGAAAAATGATTGTACAACAGAACACCCGGACGCATTCTGGTTTAGGGAAAAGTATTTTGTTTCACTTCCATTCCAAAAATAAGGCTCTGTTAAAGCACAAAAGGCATCAAAAATCACATGAGCTTGTCCAAACAAGAGCTTTGCAAAGCATAAATTAACAGTTTTATAGAAAGAAAACTGATAGAATTGTGCAAGAGTTCTTGGGCATGTCCAGCTTTTTATGTCAACAAGCACTCAAAACAAAAATGTGTAAAAAATATTTTAGTTATCAACTACAAAGCTATAAATGAATCTCTTGTGCCCATTAAATATCCTCTACTTAATAAAGAAATGTTGTTATCAAAGATTGCCAAAGAAAATGTCTTCAATAAGTTTGATCTTGAAAGTGGGTTTTGGCAAATTGACATTAATCCTGAGGATAGATATAAAACAACATTCGTGATACCTGGAGGACAGTTTCAATGGACAGTTATGCCATTTGGTTTGAAGAATGCTCCATCAGAATTCCAAAAGAGAATGGAAGATCTTTTCAAAGATTATTATTTTATTATTGTCTACATAGATGATTTTTTAATTTTCAGAAAAGATATTAGTGAACATAAGAAACACTTAGAGAAATTTTATTGGGTTTTTTTCAAGCATGGTCTATTTCTCTTTGCCTCCCTAGTTAAGTTCTTCATTGCACGAACCCGGATTGAGTACTTCGATTTAATCATATCCCAAGGGAAAATAGAATTACAACCACATGTATTGAATTCTTTATCAAATTTTTCTAGACTATCTTCTAGATGTTAAGACTGTGCAAATATTTTTAGGATGTTTGAATTACATCAAGCAATTTTATCCAGAGTAGGCTACAGATACAAAGATTCCGCAACAAAGATTAAAAAAGGGCAGCAGTTGGAATGACCAGATGACCAAAGAAGTAAGAAACATAAAGCAGAAAATCAAATAGCTACCACCTTTGGATCTTCCCCACAGTGACTTGCCATTCATTCTTGAAACAGATGCTTCAGATTATTGTTGGGCAACAAAATTATTGTAGAAACATGGCAAAAATGAAGAAGTATGTGCATATGCCTCTGGCACATTCTCAGAACCTGAAAAAAATTACCCTTCTTCCCATAAAGATATTCTAACAGTAAAGAAAGATATAAAAGGATTCAATTTATTCCTTAAAAGTGTCCACTTCATTGTTAAGACAGATCTTAGGGACATGAAAGGAATGCTGCAAAACAAAAGGTTGCTAGAACAAGGTAATTCCAGAGTTTTAATATGGGCTTTGTGGTTAGATGGATATGATTTTGATATCATATATAAAGCCGATAAAGAGAATTATCTTGCATATTTAATGACCAAAGAAGGAGAAATTATACAGACAGAATATGCAGTTAAAAATTTTGAATTTGGTGAAAGTTCATCATCCTCCCAGAACAAATCCAAAGTTACATTATGCTCTTCCTGCCATTGTTCTTTTTGTGTGGATTGTCTTTTAGAAAAAGCTTTGTCTTTACCTATGGAAATCCATAAGATCATTCTTGAGAAATGGTTTTGGCTCTTAGATACAAGACACAACTATGATATTCCAGTAGCAGCTATCAACAATAACCGTGCTTATTTTGGTGCAGTAAGATATCCATATCACAGACTTGTTTATATTCATGATCCTAATTTGAGATGGATAGATTATTATGCCATTCTTCAATATGCTCATGCCTATGAAAGAGTTTCAATCATCATGTATTGTGAAGACATCATGTCTCCATTTAGTGATTGGAGTAGTTGGATGAATCTCCTACTTGTTTCATTTGTTCCCAGAAAAGAAGATCAAGGCAGGCTATGTTAGTAGTTTGCCCTTTCTATTTTGTATAATGACATCCAGGATGGAGCAGAAAGATATGATAGATTTGAATTTGATTTATTATATAAGGGCACCAACATGAATATCAACCAGTATAGTACTTCTCCTACAGGTTATAATTTTACTATTGAAATTAACTATTTTGGTGAAGTCAGAATTCCCCCAGATAAGCTAGATCCATTCATATGTTTCTCAACTTTTTCAGCTAGCTTAGGAAGGGAACCATCATGGTTACAACAACTTCCTGGATTAAGTATTGACAAGTATGTTGAAGAATACGAGTCTAACTATGACTCTGACCATAGCCCCAAAGACTTGTGACCAAATCTTTAAAGAGATTTTATTTTAGGCTTTCAAGGGTTCTCCTGTTGATAATCATTGTACCTAGTTTACTTTATTTTAGGCTTTCGAGGGTTCCCCTAAAAAGGAATCTACTCTGTGTCAATAATCATTGTACTTAGTTTTTCTTTCGTGGGTTTCAAGATATTGGAATATCCATTGTGTATCAATTTTTCTTACATATATGGTTTCTTCCATAAAGAAACACCTACTGTATATAACCTTTTAGTACACGCATTATGGATGTTGTGGATTCCCTAAGTCAGAATCTCAACTTTGTATCATATCATTAAGATTTTATGTGATATGAAAATCTCTTGGGGAAGGGGAAAGATTCCAAAGCTGGAGAAACACCCTGAGGGTCCATCCTATATAAGGAAACATGAGCCTCAGCTCAAGACACTTGTAAATTTACAAGTTTTTGTATAATATGAAAGAAGTTCTCTTTGAGTTTTAAGTTCAAAACATCTGCATTCTGTGTTTTGTGATCTTTGAATTCTGTGTTTTGTGATCTTTGAGTGCGCAAGTGCGTGGTAAATTTGTATTAAGAGTGCGTGTGCGAGTGAATGGTAAATTTGTATTAAGAGTGCATGCGCGAGTGCATATATTTTGAGCCATTAACATTTAATTTCCCATATGGACATCATTAATATAATTAATTACAATTATAATATATATGGGTGATTAGAGATTGGGCTTTTATAGAGGATATGTACAGAACACATATCTGAGTCATGCGAGACTTCACAAAAATATTATTAAGTGTGATTAGTCAAGGCATGGAATTAGTGTAGTTTTAATTAAAGAAGATACCTTGCCTTTGAGGGAAATCAACTTAAAGGAAAAAACTTACTTAAAGCCATTTATAAAATGGAAATGTTAGTCATTTTGCATGCAATTAAGAAATGGTGTCCTCATCTAATAGGAGGACACTTCAAGGTAAAACTCGATCATGATAGATTGAAGTACTTCTTGGAAAAATGAGTATATTTAGAAGAAAAAACAAAATGAGATATAAATTTGTTATGCCATGGCTTTGAAATTATCTACAAAAAAATGAAATGAAATGTGGTGGCAAGTACATTTTCAAGGTGAAAAAAACATAAATTTTACTTTGTGTTATTTCCATTCTAGAATATACTTATGTAGAAAAATTATGGATATAGTGGAGTAAAGGTTACAATGTGTGCAATATCATTTAGAAATTAGAAGAGAACCCTGGTGGATTAGATAAATTTGTATGGAAGAATGATTCATTCTGGTATTAAGATAACCTATATTTATGTAAGAATTCACAACTCAACAAAGAGTTTGCTTGGAATTGCATATTGTCCTATATGAGGGTGTTCAAGAATCCTCTTGTAATTACACTCCCTTTATTATCCTTAATTTTATGGAAAAAATGAGATTGTTAATGAATTAATAGAAGGGTATCTTCATTGATTTGCATCTAATAAACATACAAAACAGGTTAAAATGTTGCCTTTGGAATATGTAGTATGACATTTCCTTCCATACCTCATAAAAAATTTCACCATTTACAACACTTTATGGGTATCATCCTCCATCCTTGACATCAAATTTAAGTGGGAAGTGAATATTCAAGAAGTGGGGGACCACATAGAGCACCAAGAAGAGGTTCTCCAATTAGTGAAGGACAAATTGGATATAGAAAAAACTATAATGAAAGGAAAAATATATGAAAATCAAAATTTGACTTTGAAATGGGATATTAGGTATTCCTAAGGATACATGCATATAAATAAATCCTCCTCATTCAACAAAAGAATAACAATAAATTAGCACCCAAGTACTATGCTCCCTATAAGATGTCGCAAAGCATTGGAAGTATGGATTACAAATTAGATTTTCCTCCATCCTCACATATACATCCAATATTCCATGTTTTCTTCTTTAGGAACATAATAGAAGACAAGACTAAATTAAAAATATTTTTCCAAAGATTAACGAAGAAGAGAAATTCATACTAGAACCAAAACAAATCTTGAAACACAGTAAGAAACTACGAAATTGAGAAATTATTGAGTGCTAATCAATTGGAAGAACACATCAATAGAAAATGTGACATACAAAGATAAGTCCTTCATGCATAAACACTCAAATCCAATCAAGTGTTAAGGGAAACACTTGTTTGAAGGGAAGGGGCATGCTAAGCCATTGATGATTAAGTTATTACATTTATATTATTATATTAGTGTTGCCCTTATTTGTTAGCTAAGCCTTTTAATGGTCAACTATACCATTTAATTGTAACTGTACCCTTTCTCTCTTATATATACCAATTAAATATAGTTTTAGATATATTCTCATCTTATGCATTTGTTATATTGTAAAAGGATGTCCCCCCTAAAGAGGCTGCTCATTCATTCTTCGCTGTTTTTCTCAAGGAATAAGGTTCTCTTTCTGTTCTTATGTTATTTTACTTTTTTTCTAAATAACATTTTCCTTGTAGCAAAATAACTATATTAGTGGGTTATCTCCTATTATTGAATAATCGATAAAATTTATTACTATTTACACCCTTGGAGAATATTTTCACTATGATATCAAGCCCAAGGGAAATTCAAAGGGAAATGACATTTCTTGACTAACTCATCTAGTCAAATTTATGGAAAGAAATATCAATCAACTATTGGGCCTAACACCCCAAACCAATTTACTTAACATACTAAATACCAGAGTGGAAATAATCATTTAAACAAAGGTTTGTTTAAGGAAAAACATAGTAGTAAATCTCCTAAAGGTAAATGGTGAGATTATCACAATTCAACTTGGCATGATGCATATGAATTTAATGTTTCGAAGACTTTTTGACATAGATATTTTCCTCCAACACATATACAATCTCATTAGGTTGATGAAAGAGGTAAATTTATCTTGGAATCTGATCCTAAAGCATCAAATCTATTGCATCATCATTGATGAACCTAAAAAATTATACCATTATTTATGCAGAGGAAAGATATAATATTCCATACAAAGATGTTGCAGAAAGACAACCTATTGCATATGATTATGCACAATGCTAATGAAAAATAACTTTGTCTCTCATGACAATGTGAAGAAATTAGGTCTTGTTACAACTCCACATTTGTAGCCTTACAACAATGGTTAGATGAAAGAAGGAAAATAAATTAAAATAATCAAATAGAGAGAATATTTAATACATAGATAAGGCTTAAAAATAACCCATTATATATGATTGTGGATAGTGGTAGTGAAAAGAACATAGTTTCTCAAGACATTGAGAAGAAACAAGGTCTTGTTACAACTCCTCATTTGCAGCCTTACACCAATCATTAGATTAAAGAAGGAAAATAACTTAGAATAACCTAAAAGTGAAATCTTGCCTACCTTATCAATCCTTTTCACGATGAAGTGCTTTATGATGTAGTACAACTACAATAGTTGATGTGTTGTTTGGAAAGCCATATTTATGTTATATGCATGGAAAGTACTAATCTTGACAATAAAAGATGATTTTCAATATCAAGCATAATTGGCACGACATTCATGAATGTCAGCCCGGGTCCATAGTCTCTTTGGTTTTATATAATAAAGCTAGAAAGTTGAATAGTCATGCTTTGAAATTCATATTGTTGATGATACATTTTAAAATTTTAATAAAATCACAACAATTAGTTGACTCTCCATCGATCCCCTCTCTCAATTACATCAACAAGTTGATAGAATACCTAAATAATACAAAGATGTGTTCAAAGGTCTAGTTGGAGCACCACTAAATTGCCAAGTAAAACATTTGATAAATATTGTTTTAGGTTCTTCATTAACCAATGCATCCATTTACAGATGATCTATTTTAGAAAACAAATAAACTCATAGCTAAATATAATAATTAATTGACAAAGGGCACATTTGACCTAGTTTCTCACCTTTTGATAGTTTGATTATTTTAGTTCCTTAAAAATATGGGACATGTCATATGTGAAATGTTAAGCCCAATATAAGCCTTATGTTAACCCTAAAACATCTCATTAAGCTCTACCTATTATATGATATAATTACATTTATTGTTATATTGTTATGGAGGTTAGAACTATTCATTGTACCATTTTATTATGGACCCTTTGTATCTTGTGTGTGTGTGTGTACACACACCCACACCCACCCACCCACACACACACACACACACACACACACACTCACTAAAGAGACCTAGTATTAATATCATAAAATCTTGTCTTGTACATTGTATTCATTGTAAAAGGAGTTTTTTTGCAAGAAGTGGATCACTATTATTGGTTTCTTATCATTTTTAAGGTAGAAGGTTCATAACATTTTGTATCAAAGCATATGATCATAGGGTTTTTCTACCTCAAATGATTCATCACACACACACACAATAAAGAGACCTAGTATTAATATCATAAAATCTTGTCTTGTACATTGTATTCATTGTAAAAGGAGTTTTTTCGCATGAAGTGGATCACTATTATTGGTTCCTTATCATTTTTAAGGTGGAAGGTTCCTAACATTTTCTATCAGAGCATATGATCATAGGGTTTTTCTACTTCAAATGATTCATCTTGGCATTTTCGCTATAATTTTTTGTTTGGGATGATTCAAATGGTGAAATTTTGATGATATGTAGTAGAGATCTTAGGGAACATATGGTTAAAATTTGATATTTTTGGTTTCTATAATTTTAGAGATATACACTGGAATTCAGGTTTTGCGGTTTGTCTTAAATCTATTTCAAATGAGTCATCTCAATAATTTTTCTATAATTATTTTTCTTGGATGTTTCAAACTATAAATTTTTGAGAAGATATAGAAGGCATCATAATACTTTGAAATTTCATAGATCTAAGGATACATAACAAAGTACCTTAGGTAAAAATTTCAGAAGCATATTTGAAAAACTGGACAAATGTCATACCATACAAGTTTTATCTTGGCAATAGGACAAAAATCAACAAGTTTTGGGAAAGTTAAAATAAATTTCACTTGGCACATCATATTTTGGTTAGAGTTATGGAATTGTATAAAACACACGTTAGAGTATTACAGGCAAAAAATCAAAATTCAAAAGAGCTCAAATCTCAAAGATATATCAAGAAAAATGCCATTCATTCAAATATTCTCCAAATTAAAGTTAAAAGTGACATAACTTTTGATTAGAAAATCCAATATTTTTTGTGACTGGAAGTTATGATAAAGAGGAGTACTATTATTATTTTCCACATGCCTCCAAACTACACCAATTAAACTTCTTGAAGGCTCATCTAGGGCACATAAATAAAGTGAAGACTTAGACTTTATGTTGTCCCAATTAGAGAGGAAAGTTAATGAAATGGGTGGTAGTATGCTGAAAAAGGTGGATTTATTAGGTTCTTAAGAAAGCCATAAAATAGAAATTATGGATGAAATGGAAAATAAGATGGAGGAAAAGAAGGAAAAAATATAGAAAACTATAAAGGAAGGAATACAAAAATCTATTAATGAAGAAATTAAAAAATCTGTAAACGAAGAAATATAAAAATCTATGAATTCCATGGAAAAGATTCTCTCAGAGAGGCTTCCTAAAATGGATATTTAGATATAAGGAAATTGTAAATATTAGGAGAACAATTACATTGGAACATAATCTCCCATGGGGAGTATTTTCTCACAATTCGAGAGAACAAATATTTAATCATAGAACCATAATCATGTTTTTTCACTCCAAGATCCTCATCATTATGGATTCAAGTCAACACCATGGAACTACTATATTCCAAAGATAGGTATGAGGATTTTTTATGGTAATGATCCTATAACATATATATTCCTAATGGAGCAATACTTTGATTTACACCAAGTGGTAACATTATGAAAGGTAATTTATGTTGCAGCCATGTTTTTAGAACAAGATCATCATGTATGATATCAATGACTTTGGGAAAGGAAAATGATTATGTTATATCCTAGTACATTTTTATAGAGGAATTAAAAATAAAATATGGGGATGTTAAGAGAAATACAATACTTAGCCAATTAGCAGATATTCAACAAAAATATATTGTTACAGAGCACGTTCAACAATTTCAAAAGTTGAGTCTTAGGGTAAAGAAAATTTTAGAGGTGTTAGGGTCCTATAATTTATAGGATCTCAAGGTGATTGAGCATTTCATAGTTTGCAGGTTTCAAATTGTTCTTAGATTTCAATATTCAATTAATTTCACAAAAAAAAGAAAAAAAAAAGAAATGAAAAGAGGGTATATAAAAAGAAGAAGAAAAAGAACAAAAGAAAACAAAAAGAAGAGAAAGAAAATCCCCCAAAAAAGTTGTTCAAATCATACAGTCTAAGCATGATTAAACAAATTTCAATTTATGTTGATAGCTTAGAAAATAAATATTTGCCAAATAGTTTAATCTTGGCAAATCAGTAGCTAGGGAGAAAATAAATTTGGTCCAACCATTTAATCTAGACCAAGGGAAGAAATAAGTGATAGATTATATTAGATTTTAAAAGAAAAAGAGATAAAAAAAGAGAGGAAAGGGTTTGCAAGTCTAAGTGCAACCTACAAATGGAAAAGAACAAAAAATTCTAGGCTATAGAATAAGGGAAGGTAGACCCAAAGAAAAGTGAAAGAATATCGAAGGACCTTTTAAAGGTTTGAAGACATTTTATAATATTTTCCTAAGGTTAAAAGAAAAATTCCAATCTTTTCCAAGGCTGGAATAAGAAATTTAAAAGGAAGGAGTCTTATGTCACATTAATAATCATTCCCCCCTAAACCTTATTATATACCCCCTTAACTCTATAGTCCACCCCTCATTTATCTCCTGACCCCACCACTACACTCACCCATAACATCATATCTAATCTACCCACCATCTATCACCCCATCCCCACTCACTCTACCCGATCCAATGACCCTCGTCCCTGTCGCCTCCCCCCCCCCCCCCCTCACCCTCCGAAATTTAATCCCGGAGGGGGGGTATGAAGTTAACGGTTTCCACCCCCTTACATGTCGAGCCCTCATGAATTCGAACCCCCCCTCTCATATCATCTACCACTCTCCAAGCCCCCCAAAAAGTTGTTTTCGCTACTACTCAAACCGCTCACTATTTTGACTGTTGGATACCCTTGCTACCTCATGGCGCCAACCCATCCCATCTGCCCAATCACTTCCGCTCCCTCAGTTGAGAAATCAATGGGTTGGACCATTAGCCAATGGACTCGTGCCAAATCAAACCAATCCAATGACACGATTCCAAGTCATAAAACCACCAGTTCAAGCCGATTTCAAAATTTAATTGCTATTTTTCACTTGCAGGCATCTTTCCACTTCATTCAACCATCATAGAGAACACACAGTGACGCCAAAGAACAACAATACAGTACAAGACAACTCATTTTCTTGTAGCAATTACCATTTCCTATTCTTGAATCCCATATCTAGTTAATCCCTTTTCTTTCTCCCTCACTGAAATCCCACTTATTTTTATCCCTTTCTATTACAGGTTCAACATAGGACAATTTTCAGGGGAAAGATCCAGAGAAGACTACCATGGCACCAAATAAGAAGGAACTAGAAATATTTAACTGAATGGTGCACCCACCATTGGCTTTAGATCACCTACCATTGGCTGACAGAAATTTCAAGATCCATGAAACTCTCTCAGAATTTGATTTGCTTGATATATATTGCTGGTGGGAGGACAAATTCATGGAAGAGATGGATGACATAGGGCTCTAGAACACTAATCTACCTTTTTATATCTTCCCTAAAACACACAATTGACCAGGACTGATTAGGAAGTGTCATTCATCTTATAACCCACAACAAAGGGCAGTGATGGCCCCAACATGACATATTTTATTCACAATTGATGCCTAGTCCATCATGAAGATGATGCAAGCCGTGGTTATTGAAGGGACTGCTCCCGTTTCCCATGAAGTTTTGATTGAAATGTACCAAAAACTTGATTTCTCTAAGAGATCCAAAACATTAGAACTTTTCATGACTAAGAACACACCTCTTCCAAGCAAGAATCCACGTTATTCTTCCTCTATTTTCCCTGATAGAACAAGACATATTGCCATAGTTCTTTCCTATTTACTTGGCTATTATTCAGACCAATGGCTTGATGAAGCTATTATAGTTTTCCTGCCTATCCTCTCAACAAAATCCAAGCCCTCTATCCTTTTCAACTTCAGCCAATTTCTAGCAGATGTCATCCATGGGCATCTTGTCAATTTTTTCACTGATGAAGTGTTTCATTATTGCTCAGTGTTGGTATATGTTTGTGTATTTTTAGGTAGACAGGTTCCAATTTTCATTAAGCAAAATGAATGACGAAGGTGAACCTCAATCAATGATATTCTGGACAACATTGGTAATGAAAGATAAAAATACTTTAGTTACAAGACATTTGTGGAAATGTTTATCCACCCAATAATGAGCCTCCTCAGTGGGACTGCAAAGCCCAGGATCAATGAATAAATAAAGAGGATTATGCAATTAACAGGTCAAGCCAGAACAAGTGATTGGTACTTGTACCAAAATTACATTGAACTAAGAGTGTATGGTTGTGAGTTGGCCCCTTAAAAACTGCCAAAGTTCCTCCCCATGAGGATCTTTGCACTGGAGTACATTAGACAGATGATTAATGCAGATGAGGTGCATTTTGTATAAGACAATAAGAAGTCCCAATTCATGATCAAATCCCAAATTGGTCCCTTCATTTGCAATAATAGAGCTACATGAGAGGAGGCAGGTAGAAGATTAAGAGAAATGAATTTGACCCATAGTTTCACATGGTCTTATGACCCATGGGGCATTATTTCTAAGAAGAGAGTGGACAACAAGTCCACTACCTACATCCACACTCAATGGCCTGAAATTGAGAAATACGTGAATCAGATGGAATGGGTGCTAGATACATTACAAGAGGCTGAGGAGAAAGTAATCTCCTCTTCCAGTGCACAAACTCTAAGGCAACCAGGAAAAACAAATTACTGAAGAAAGGAATGAAAAAGGAAAAGAGAAAGAACAAGGAATAATAGGGAAGATATCCAGAGAAGATTAGTCACTAGGGATTGATACTTCCATGAAATAATTCAGGTTGAAGTCCAGGAAGAAGCCTAGGAAAAAAATGGACATAGATAAAGGATCACCACAACAGACAGTGATCAACATAATTGATATTCAAGGTTCATCCCCAACCGAAGGGTAATTTTTTACTGCTACCCCAATTTCTAAAAGGTAGTAGTCACTTCAAGTGTCCTCCTCTACAAATGTGACTGGGGAAAAAGAAGAAACAATCTTTGGTACATTCAGAGAGATCAAAATCAGAAATGGAATACTAATGAAGAGCACCTAAGCTTAGTTTTGGAAGTAGAGTGCAACTGCACAAGGAAAAATCCTCTCCGCCTTTTCTTTAGAGAAGGGAAAAATGCATATGGAATTTTTGGAGGCACAAATAACAGAGCCCAAGACTCCAGCAGACTATAAGAAAAATTCCTTTGAGTTTGATGTCAAGAATGTCCATCCTATTGATCAGTGGGAGATGCACAAACAAACAGGTGAAATGATTTCATCCACTTTAACCAACACTTCTATGAATTTGTTCAATATACAGGTGGCCCTTTCAAATGCTCAGTCCCAGTTGAAGATGGAAAGAAATTCATCATTGTCAAAGGAAAACATAATTAAGTCCTTAGAAGAGTTGGTAGTAAGAATTGGCTATGACCCCTCAGACACAAAAGCAACTAAAGAAGTGATAAAGAAAAAAGAGTTAGATATTGTAGCTCTGAAGAAGCAGCTCAAGATGCCTGCTACACATGACACACTGACCAAGGAAATAAAGGAAACAAAGAGCCTAAAGGCTGATATGATGAAATTGATAGTGGAACAGTCCATCCAAATTAAATAGATGGAGACAGAGATGGAAAAGATGGTGCAGGAGAAAGAAAAAGCAACGCAGATGGCCAGCACAACAATGGAGGCCCTTCCTCTAACAACCCTTCCCATAACTACTCTAGCAAGTGCAACCACAGGAGCAGGAAGTAGTGTAGAATAGTTGGCTAGATCTATGGAAGGTATGAACTTGCAAAGTGAAGAAATCAAGAGATTGGAAACCCAAGTGAGTGTGCTACAAGATCATATCAAGAGAGCTGAAAACAATCACTTAGTAGAAATGTAGAGAGAAAAGGCATTAATAGAAAGGCTACAGAAGTCAAAAAAATAATCATCCATTGGGAACACTCTAGGGAGAGTCAAAGAGATCATTTGGCACAATATAATCAATGGGATGAATGAAATTTGGCCTAGTATCCAAATTATCTTTGAGCTAAAGGAATTAGTGGAGAAAGCTAGAGAGGCCATTTCAGCCACCAATACAGAGTTGGGAGATATGCCAGCAACAACAAACAAAATTATCAAATTTTTGAATGCAAGAAACAAATATGAGCTGGGAGACTTGGGAGTAGCATACAGGACAGAGACTATCCTACATGTCAAAAAGGTGTTGACAAAGAAGAGCTTAAATGTGCAGCTAGAAGAAAAATGCCAAATTCTAGAGCTGACAGTCAACAGGTTTTTCAATAGAATGCAACCTCTACATTAGAAAGGTCTTCCCTCTTTGTTTGTTATAAATGACAAACTCATGGATATATGAAATTATGTTAAGAAATTACAGGGCATAGCCATGTATGCTGCAAATATGTCTAACATCAAAGGAAACATAACAGGAAAGGCATTGTTGGAAGCAATCAACAATCAAATTTACATTGAACATGAGCTGAAACACATGTTTTTAGTCAAGCCATCATTTTCCAAATACACTGATGCTGATGAAGTGTACTAAATATTAACCAAGATAAAAATTCTAGATGGTGAAGCGTGGAGTGAGCTATGTGATTATCAGAAGGAACGAGACAAGGACGATTAGAGTGACCATATAGGCATGAGTCAGCACCAGCCACGTCATCAGAACCACTTTAGTCAAACTAAGACTTCAGGCAACAACATCCCTGAAAAAGAGGGACACCTGTCCTAGTTTTCTTAGCATGGCCACTCCATGGCTACATTAGTCAGTTTTTCTTTCATTGTAATAAATAATAGATTGCTAAGTGTACAAGGAAAATCATTGTAGTTTTTGTTTAAATACTTCATGCATTGGGAGTATTAGGGGTTGGACCCTAGTCATTTGAACTATATTTTGTTTGGAGCATTGTAATTTCTAGCTGGAGCATGAATAAAAAGGACCATTTGCAAGATACTTGACCTATTTTGACTTGGTGATGTATTTATTTCTATGCTAAATGTATTTCTGTTTATCCATTTATGCATCTTTGATTCTTATTGTGAAACATAAATTATAGTTTAAGATATGTTGTTGGAGCACCTTACTACTATTTGTGTTTACAATCTAAATGTTTTCCTCTGAAGTATGATTAAAAAATACTTAATTTATTTTTAATCTTGACTAATATCGCTTTTCTATCATTTCATTTCTCACTATGCTTTTAGATCCAGTAAAGACAGTTAGCTTTCCTTGCAAATGCTCTATAAAATTGATGTTACCACCCAGGCTTTGACTCCATAACCCAATTGAAAAAATTCTATAATGACCTATCCCAACCAAAAAAACAAACAACCAAGCAACCAAGTTACAAATATTTTTATTTTTATATCTAGCCTAACACATTAAAACATTGAAATTAAAGTTAAATCATAAATATATAGAGAGAGCCCTCTATGATTCTAGGAAGGCTAGGTCCTAGACTCATAAGCGGTTTGATGTATCTTTTGTCTTGCCGATCAACATCACAGAACAGAAACAAGAGGATAATTTGTTATACCTATATATGGGAACCTTAAATGAAATCATCCAACATTAGTTGCACCTATTTGAACCTAAATCTCTAGATCATGGTTTCAATCTAACAAGGAAAATTGAAAGTAAAAATATTGCCACTAGAAAATTGGTCGCTAATAACTATAAATAAATCATGATCCCTGTTCTAAAAAAACAAGGTTGACACCTTAACAAATAGATGAAATAAGAGAAAATGGACTATGTTTTGGCTATGACAACAAGCATAATAAGGGGCATAAATGAGGTGAAAAAAATTAATCTACATAAACTATGAAGATGAAGAAGATCAATAATTAGAACCATCATGATATCGAGAGCTAGAAGAGATTACTCAACAATATATTGTCATGTATTGGATGTCATCAACACTCCACATACTCTTAAGATAGAAGGATATATCAAAATGAAAAAGATAACAATGTTGATTTATTCAGGGGATAACCGTAACTTCATCAATTATAAATTGGAAAAATTCTTAACGTCCTTGTGTATCAAACACCACAATTTCAAATAACGATTGCAGATAGGGATAACATAAATTTTTTAGGGAAGTGCCGTAGTATTAAGCTAAATATGGGGGAGTATTTATTGGATAGTCCCATTATTGCAATCCAAATGGGTGATGTTGATGTTGTATTAAGTGTCCAATGCTTATAATCACTGAGAATAATGGCCCTTAATTTTCAATACCATTTCATGAGCTTTTCTTTATAATGAAAGGAAATTTAGATTAGAGGTATCTAAGGGAAACCCTATAAAGTGATAAGCTATAATAGAATGACAAAATTGCCAAAAAATGGTAAAATAAGTTGTAATTGCACAATTGCATTGATTATATGTTTAGACATCTATATACTCTACTCCAATGGATCTCCAAAGAGTTATAAATGATCATTCGGAGGTATTTGGAGAGATGTATAAAGATATTCCACTTTCTAAAGATCATGACCATGTAATTCATTTAAAACCTAGAAGTGTACCACCTAACATTAGGCATTACATGTATCCAAATGTATAGAAAAGTGAGATTGAGTATATGGTTAAAAAAATGTTAGAGGCTAGCATCATTCAACCTAGTAAGAGTGATTTATCTTCACCAATGGTGATGGTTATAAAAAAGGATGGTTCATGACACATGTGTCCATATTACAAACAAATCAACAAAACAAAAATCAAATAGAAGTTTCCTATTCTTTTCAATGATGAATTAATAGACGAACTACATGGAGAAATTTTCTTTACTAAGTTGGATACTTGTTTTGGATACCATAAAATCAGAATGAGAAAATAAGACATTCCCAAAATATCCTTTAGAACAAATGAAGGTCATTATGAGTTTTTGGTTATGCCATTTGGACTTACAAATTCACCTTCAACATTTCAAATATTGATGAATTTATGTTACTATTTTTTGATGACATACCAATTGAAAATAAATCTTGGGAACAACATGTACAACAAGTTGATAGGGTCTTATCACTATTGGAAGAAAAAAAACAATATGTATGATCCTTCCAAGTGTGCCTTTGGGGTTCAAGAAGTAGAATATTTGGGTCATATCATATCTCATGAGAGTGTAAAGTGGATCCTAACAAAATCAAACTTATGAGATAGAATGAACAAACTCCAAAATCTTGAATAAACTAAGAGGATTCTTAGTATTAGCAAGATATTATGGTGATTTTGTCAAGAATTGTGGTCAAATAGCATAACCTTTAACAAAATTGTTGAACAAGGTGGAATTTTCTTGGATTACATAATAAACCAAAGCTTTTGAAAAAGTTAAAGAGGATATGTGTACAAACCCTATCCTAGTGACACTTGACTTCACAAAAACCTTAATTGTGGAGTATGATGTCTCAAGCCATGGCATTGGTGTGGTTTTGGTATAAGAAGGAATACCCTTGTCTTTGGAAGTAGTGAACTTAAAGGAAATAACTTACTTAGACCCATCTATGAATAATAAATGTTGACCATATTACATGTACTTAAGAAACAACATCCATATCTAATAGGAAGACACTTCAATGTAAAAATAGATTATGATAGTTTGAGTTACTTCTTGGAATAAATTCTATTTTCACAAGGACAACAAAAATGGATTACAAAGATGCTGGGTTATGAATTTGAAATTATCTTCAAAAAAGGAAAACAAAATATTTTAGAACATGCACTCTCAAGGAAGAAGGAGGACACAAAGGGTTTATTGTGCAGTATTTCCATTCCACAATATGATTGGGTGGAAGAAGCAAGGATAAAATGGAAGCAAATTTAGAAGGTATGAAAGATCATTAAAAAATTATAGGAGGACCCCAATGTAGTAGAAAGAATTATGTGGAAGAATGATTTGTTGTAGCATCAAGATTCGATATACTTATGTAGGAATTATCAACTCAGTTAGAAGGTCCTTTTAGAATTGCACACTTCTCCTATAGGAGGACGTTCAAGTCCTCTTTAAGACATACCATATGATGAAGTGTTTTTTTTTTTTTTGTGGATGGGGGGGGGGGGGGGGGGGGGAGACATCTTAAATAAAAAGTGAAACAATTGTGGTTGAATGCTTGGTATTCAAACAAAATAAAGGAAAGAAAATTAAGAACGCAAGTATCCCACAACAATTATCCATACCAAGGCAACAATGGGAATGTGTTTTAATGGATTTTATTACAAGTTTACCCAAATTTTAAGGATAGAGTTTCATTATGGTAATGGTAGATCACATGACAAAGTATGCCCATTTTTTTCTTCTTTTTTTTTCATCCTTTTAAAGCAATTACAATGGTACAAGAATTTATGGAAATAGTCCAAAAGTTAAATGGAATACTAAATATGTATATTTTTTAACAAAATCAGATATTGGAATTACTTTTCAAAAAAGGGGAGAACCCCCAATGTAGTAGAAACAATTACGTGTAAGAATGATTTGTTTTGGTATCAAGATTCGTTATAATTAGGTAGGAATTATCAACTCACATAGAAGGTCCTTTTAGAATTGCACACTTCTCCTATAGGAGGACGTTCAAGTCCTCTTTAAGACATACCATATGATGAAGTGTTTTTTTTTTTTTTGGTGGGGGGGTGGTTGATGTCTTAAATAATAAGTGAAACATTGTTGATTGAGGATTCCCAACAAAATAAGGAGAAAGAAAATTCAAGACTACAAGGGATCCTAAAAAATTGCTTTACAAGCAAACAATGGGAAGATGTTTTATGGATTTTCAGTTTACCAGATTAAGGAGAGTCATTATGGAATGGGAGATCAATAGACAAAGTAGCCCATTTTTTCCTGCTCTTTTTTCATCCTTTTAAAGCAATACCAATGGCCTATCAAGAAATTTATGGGAAATAGTCCAAAGCTAAATGGGAATACTAAATATATATTTTTTTAACAAAACAAATTATTGGAATTACTTTTCAAAAGGGAGACCCCTGTAGTAGAGGACATATGTGGAAGAATTGATTTGTTTAGTATCAATATCTTATTCTTTATGTTAGGAATTATCAACTCATTAGAGGGTCCTTTAGAAATGCACACTTCTCCTATAGGAGGACAAAGTCTCTTCTAAAACATACCATTATGATGCAGATTTTTATTTTTTTTTTGGTGGGGGTGGGGGGGGGGGGGGGGGGGTGTCTTACAGTAAATGTGTAACATTCGTGGTTCAATGTGTGGTATTCCAGCAAAATAAGAGAAAGAAAATTAAGACCGCAAGGATCCTACGACCATTAGCCATACCAAGGCAGCATTGGGAAGATGTTTTAATGGATTTTATTACAAGTTTACCCAAATTTAAAGGAGAGAGTTTCATTATGGTAATGGCAGATCAAATGACAAAGTATGCCCATGGTCTTCTCTCTTTTTTATCCTTTTAAAGCAATTACAATGGTATAAGAATTTATGGAAATGGTGAAAAAGTTAAATGGAATACCAAATGTATATCTTTTTAACAAAATCGGATATTGGAATTACTTTTCAAAAAAGGGGAGGGAGAAATCTCCCATTACAAGATTTTTGGAGCCAGCCACATTGAGAGAGGGTGAGGAGAATACACCTCCCTAATCAGATGTTATCTTGAATTAATAAATTCCAAGTTTCCCTACTGTTAGAAAATTATTTATTACAGAGAAATGGAACACATAAAATATTGTAGAAATACAAACACAGAAAATGCACAATACAAGAGAGACATAGATATACGTGGTTCACCCAATTTAGGCCACGTCCACGGAGAAACAACCAGTCCTTCCTTTTATATTATCCAACAAACTCAAGAGATACAACCTTACAGTAGATCCGCTGTAATTCCCTTTTCTCTTTCTCTCAATCTCCTCTCTCTTCTCGCTCATAATATAGATCTACCTAGACACAATACAATTCCCTCATATATAGTGAGAGAGCAAAAAACCCTAAATTAAACATAACTTCTACCATCAGATCTCTGCCTAATGACCCCCCTACAATATATATTTTACGGGCGGCGTTGCCACCACATTACGAACTGAGGTCCAATGTGGCGATACCTCTAAATAAAGAAGATAATCAGGGTCCACACCCAACACCTACTACCAATTTCTTATAAATTCTAACATATTGTTGTAGTAATACCTTACATTTACATTTCATAATGCAAAACAGTACTTAGTTACAGTTCTTGAAGTACTAGAGCTGATTCAAAATGAAAAACTACAAGAGAGATGCATGATAAACTAAACATAGGTTCTTCCTACTACTGGTTCATAGTGGGCTCTTCTCTTGCTTTGTTTCTACTGCTTCTATCCCCTATGAATGAGTTTTCCCTAGTCTTGTTGGTGAGGATACTTTTCATAAATGTTATAGAATTTCCTAGGTGAGCATGTCTATTATTCAGAGCCTCTATATCTACATTCTCATTGGAAAGTCAGGTCATTAGGAAAACATTTTCTTCCTTTGACTGATGTCATATTTCTTTAATAGTTTCCCCCAGCTGATCAATCATGAATTTATTAGCTCGACAGTAGAAACATGTATTGTTCTTGGATGCATGCTTAAGGGGATCCATTTGCCATGTGATGCAACAAAAGGCCTTTGTAGATTTCCAACAAAGGTTAGAGTGAGAATGATTGGCAGCCCAAAAGAAGTGGCAGGCATGGATTGTGAGAGATGGAAACTGGAGAGAGAGAGGTGCAACTCAAAAAGCCTTGACAGAGAGAGGCGCAACTCAAAAAATCTTGACTGAGATAGGCACGACTGCTTTAGTATTTGAAACGATTGTATTAGTATTTGGCACGGCAGAGAGAAGCACACCTTATGCTGGAGGGAAATGAAATAATGAGGCATAGTGAGGCCCAACATGGAGGAGGAAACCCATCCACATAAGGCCGAAGAAGGGAGAGCGCTATGCAACACAGACCAGGGACACAATGCGAAGGGAGGGAAGGTAAGATAGAGGAGGGACTGGAGAAAAATGTGGGGGGAGGAGGAAATAAATAGAAAGGAGAGAGGGAAGGGAGCAAAATGCGAGAGGAGTTCAGGAGCAGGTCATGGGAAAAATGAGAGTGAGGGGGATCTCTCACAGAGATGTGATCAATAAAATAGATCGTTATGGGTTAGAGAGATACTACGAGGAGTATTTGGGAATGTCTATGCACCTGGCATGAAGTGAAAGGTGCAAATTTTAATGTGTACCAATCCCCATTACAAGAAGACTAATTTTGGATTGAGTGGGTAGACTAATGATTATGGTATTGGAAGAAAGAAAATTTCATTTTCAGTCCACAATTCTCCTGGGGATCGTGCCATCACTTTATTTTCTTGATTATCTGCTATTTTATTGTTCTCCCTCAAGATATGCAAGAAGGTGGTTTGTCCCAATTATTTTAATTGCTGAATGATCCTGGTTATGATTTGGCCTAGTGCCGCATTTTTCAATTTGGTTTTCTTGACCATTTCTTGGATGAGGATGGAGGAATCACCCAATATGACTAGATTCATTAATTTTTCTTTTTTAAGGAATTTGGCTCTCAAAAGTAACCCATATGCCTTTGCCTTATTGTTTGAGACTGTGCCCAATCCCCACTCAAAAGAGATGGTGTTTTTCTTGTCTTGTTCAAAGATAATGCCTCCTACACCTGATTTTTTAGGGTTAGATTTTGATGCTTTAACGAAGAAAATACATGGTATGTTGAGTGCATTCAACCTTAATATGAATTCTTCCTCCTTCAAGTGAATTTTCTAGTTTTTGTTGCTTCTTTTAGGAAAATTTGGCAAATTTGGCCTGCTGTTTGCATAACTAGTCCATGCTATTTCTTCCTTTTGTAGCTTATTGAAGTCTACGGTTCTTGTTCCTTTGGTTGCTAGGAATTCTGTTGCTAGTCCCCATGTTTTTGAAAGCACCTTGCTAAATGCTGGCTTAGATTTCTAGAAGATTTGATTTGTTCCTTGCAAGCTAAATTTTCCAGTAGAGGAAGAAGGGTACGCTTATCCATAATATTTTGATGATACTCTTATTTTTAAGAGAGAAAGCATACATACCTTTCCATGCAACATAGAAATCAGTGATGGGAAGAGATAGATTCACAACTATGTCTAATGGGCACACAAGAAGTCTCCAACATTCTCTTGCAAAATTGTAATCAAGAAAGAGGTGTTAGATGTTATCTTCTACATTGAGATACATAGGGAATCGAGAAGGCCCGATGATACATTTCTTCCTGATATTTTCGGCTGTAAGAATTTTCCCTTTTAAAAGTGTCCATATAATTATTTATTTTTTTATTTTTTTATTTTTGGGAGGATTTCTGTTTTCCATACCGATTTCATGGGGACCGATCAAGGTGCCTTTTGTTTTGCAATTTGTTGGGTTGTTTTTTATTTTCCATGGACTAGCCACTAGTTAACTAGGTGATTAGAAGGGGGGCGAGCCCCCCCCCCCCCCCGCTTCATTGCGCCGATTGCGTAGCGGGGGGAGTCACTGGGGGTTTGAGGGTTGCAGGTAACCCCACTCTATGGAGTCCGGCGCAGCGCCCCAGAAAATTTTGGTTTTGGACCCTATGTTAGGTTGGGTAGACCTACCTATGGTTTTGTGCATGATTTTTGCACATGGTTTTGGATGCGATGGTTTTCAATCCATGGTTTTGGGCGTGATGGTTTTCGGTCCATGGTTTTCGGTCGATGGTATTGGATGCTTCGGCATGTATAAATATGTATTGGAACATTGACAGGAACATAATGAAAAATCAAGCTGGTAGCCTCAGTTTTGGGATCCAAGGGAAAATATCTGTGTATATGTGTTTTATGTGTTATGCTCTCGCATTGTTTATTTTATTTGTTCTATAATTCCTATGCAGGTAATTTCTGTATGGGTTTAAAATCTACACAATTTTAGATATCCAGATTTCACTAAGTAGTCCCCTCCAGATGGTTCCAAATGAAAGATTCTTGGGTTCCTTGTTTTATTAGGACTTCTCCTTTGAGGAGGGTGATTAGAGAGTCCCGCTAATGTTTAAGATCTTGAGGGAAGTTTGGTGTCTTCCATTCTTTCCATGAGTTTTCATATTGATACCAATGTGATATTGACTCCAGTGTGCATAGCCCTTTTGAATTAATCCACCTCCTTATCCTTTGACTACTTTGTGACTTCAGGGATAATGGGGCTTCCCATTATACTATCGTCCATAATATTAATATATATATTAATAATATATAATATATAGATAAATATAATATAATCTCGACCATTACTTCACATTTTGGATGTGTTATCCTTGATGAGGGGTAAAGCCTTTTTTATGAGTTTCCATATTTGGGAGCAGGGTATTATTGGAGTTTTCCCTGAGAGAAAGGAGAATTGAGAGGCACTAAGATATTTGGATTCCAACACCTGCTTCCACCAGCAGTTGTGCCCAGTGATGAATCTCCATACTATTTTTGCTCCAAAGGCCAAGTTCATCAGTCCCAGAAGCCTGATTGAGAGTCCTCCTTTCTCATATTGAATTGTAACTTGTTCCCATTTTATGAGGCTAAAATTTTTTGTCTCTATTTTGCCTCCTTGCCAAAGGAAGCTTCTTATGATTAATTAGAGTTTCTTGTGCACACTTTTTAGAGCTAGAATTGTAGCAAATTGGTAGAGGGAAATAGCCGCAAGGATTGATTTAATTAGTATGACTCTCCCTACTAGATTAAGCCAAATCATTCTCCAAGTTTGTAATTTTTTTTTCATTTTCTCTATATAGCTAGTCCATAGTTATGCTTTCAGATTTTCTTTTGATACTGGCAAGACCAAATAGAGGAAATGGTTCCAGTGTTCTTGGAGGGGAATATCAAGGATTTTCGATATTCTTTGAAGAGTACGGGAGGGTACATTCCATCCAAATATTCTGCTCTTACTGTTATTGAGAAAACAACCTGAAACTTCCATAAAACTGTCAAGCACTTTTTTGAATCTTCGAGCCACTATACAAGATGCTCCTCCCATTAGAAGAGTGTCATCTATGAATAGGGAGTTTTTTATACTCTTGGTTCTAAGGCTTATTAAGATACTTGTTAGAGTACTATTTCTTCTGCGATACTCAAGGTTTCTACTCAACAAATCAACCATTAATATATAAAGGAAGGGAGACAATGGGAAGTCTTATCTCAATCCCTGAGAGCTTTGAAAATATTCACACGGCCTTCCATTGATGAGAGGGGCTGCTGGCTTAGTGGGTTCTGACCCAAGTTTAGAGTTATTTGTGCCAAACAAATCCCTACACTACTGTCCCTTTTGGCATCAAGCCGCGGAGCGTATACTGAAGTATCACCCAAAGTAGTATGGGGGGATGAAGGAACCAAGTTTTCGTACCTAGAGATCAGCGTGATGTCATTTTATGCCCTAAATATGCCTTCATGTAGATCGATAAGCCTTTATGGCTTATCAATATAACTCCATTTAATCAGCCTCTCGACCTCCGCGAAGGTCTATGATTGTCTTTCATGGACCTTGAATAGGCTAATCAACTACTTACGCACATTAAAGATTACTCTTAATTCAACAATTACTCAAGTTGACCTAAGTGTTCAGTAACTTTATTATAAAACAAGATAATGTTCGCGTAAATAGTCAACATCAAATGCATTCATATAACAATATAAATCATGTAAAGTTGCGCATCATTACATAATTATTTCATAAACCCATCACAACATAAATCACATTCATATAAATGAAAGTAAAGAGATAAACATGGGTATTTCTGCAACAATCTTCTTTATTAATATTCAGTTTAGCTTACAAACTCAAAATTCCCTCTACACTCAGCTATAGGGGTCCACGCACTCAGCTGCAGACTCTACTCTAGGCCTCTACATACACAGTTGCAGAGTCTTCCTTCTACTCTAAGACTTCTATGATCTTCCTTCTACTGACCCATTACATTCATCTTCCTCGTTTATTTCATTTTTTAGTCATCCTAAGACACACCTATATATCCTCAAAAAGGCGACTCAACTTACGTAAAGAAGGGTAAAACCTTTTATGATTCTTTAACTAACTATGTGCTCCGCGACCACAATTTGTGGAGACTTTACATCTTTATACAACAAAACTTGGGCTTTTGCCACAAAATTGACTCTAGGGGACCCCATCCCAACAGGCCTCCAACACAAAGATCATGACTTGCCCTTGAGTCACTCAGATGGCATGAAGATCTTACTATGAAGATCCCCCAACTCCACTTGTGCAACTGCTACCTCAACCGCACTCTGCGTGGCTGCCTGCTTGATCTGTTCCACCAGCTGCTCTATGGTTGGTCTTGCATTGTTTTGCTTGATTTTCTACTGCGTACTCTATAAGTTCACCAATTTCTCCTACATATTGGTGAAGATGATGTAGGCCACATCCAACTAGGGCCCCAATCTGGCCTTAAGAATGACCTCTTTCTTCTGTGCTGCTTCCACCTGTGTAAGCAGCTGCTTCACCTCCTGCAGCTTGGCAAGGCATTATGTTGTAGCAATGGTGCGTGTCGTTGCCCTCACTTCATCATATTGTTGTTGGAGCTCATAGACTGTTGGGCATGGAATCCCCCAAGGCATGTTTTGGGGCTTAAAGCCCAAGTTTTGACCAAGTCCATTGTAAAGACTCTGCAATTTGTGGGCACGGAGCGTGAAGTCATAATAGAGTCACAGGGTTGTCCAACTTTGGTTTTGTAATGTAATGTCGACTTGATAGACCTACCCATGGTCCGCGGACTGTGGGATTATATAAATAGAGTGAGGCTCTAAGTGTAGAAATAATCAATCAATCAATGAATAGATTGAGTTGAAGTGTAAAGTGTGTCTTTGGGTTGTAGATTAGGAGAAGGCTCTACAGCTGAGTGCACAATGGCCTAGTAGTCCGCAGCTGAGTGCGCGGACCCCTGCAGTTGAGTGTGCAAGGCAGGTCAAGTCTGTAACTGTTGGAAGCATTAATAAAGAGAAATTTTATCATATTTTTGTGTATCTTTTCCTATTTAATGTATTATTGGGTATAAATTGCAAGTTTATTGTTTATTTTCTGCGCGAAATCATATGAATGTGTTGTGTAAATAAATATAACATAAGGCATCTATTTACACGAAGATAACTAACTGGTGTAGGAAGATAAGTAAGATCCCAAGTGTGACTTAGGGAAATAGTGCAGAGCGTTGCTCCAGCAAAGCGGAAGCCCCACAACCCTTGGTTAGGGCTGCACGAAGGTAAGTATATTAGGGCAGGGAAGTGCGCAAAGTAACCTGCGCAAAGGGACTAACAATTGGGCCAATTCAACCTCTTAGACATCTCAAGGGTGCGGAAACTTGGTTCCAGCACCCCCCCTGCATACTACCTCAGTTCGCGCTCCATGGACTGCTGTCGAAAGGCCCAGTAGTACAGGGATTTGTTTGGATAATTAACTTCGAACCTGGGTTAGGCCCCAACAAGCCAACAAATGGTTCCTTTGCTAGGACCGAGATCAACATAAAGATGTCTAATGTCGTATCACTAGAATCCAACAAAGAAAGGAATTGAAGATTGGTTGGATAGGAAGATTCACAAGTTTGCGGCACATGAGAACAGGAATCCGCGACTATCAAAAGAAGAGTGGTTAGAATACTACTTATACATAGAGATCCATGAAATATTCTTCACATATTTCCCTACCGAGCTATACGAGTGGATCACGAAGCTAGTAGATAGCCAAGGAAGGTGTAAGCTCGACGGACCTATTGTGTGGACCCCAGAATTGATGCACAGATTGGAAGCTTCAAAGGATAAGATTGCACACGCTGTTTATCACTAGCTCGATTGAATTATAGGAGGATTCATCACTGAGTTCGCGGTAGATACTTCAGTCAGCTATAGTGAGGTAGAATGACGCTTCCTCAAAGGACCGCGAGGTAAGTGAGTTACGTCTTTGAACACTTGGATTAAAATGCTACTGTGTGAAAAGCGGGTTATGTGAATAAATTGATGTTTGGGGCTACGCGAAGTGGGAGAATCTATAGAAACGAAGGTAGTGCGGAACTAGAAACTAGCCCCTTGATTTCACCTCCGCGAGGGGGCGAGGAAGAGCTCGCCAAGGTCTCACCAAGAAGTGTGATCAATTTGATAAGGCAGAGGAGTTTACGCATACTACCCCACCCACACCACCACCAATTTCACCGTCTTCACCCCCATCTTCACCCATACCACCTTCACCACCACCGCAAGTCAATATGGCGAGCACGATAAAGGCTCCAATGTTCAAGGGAGTAGGAAATGAAGATCCGGAGTAGTTTTGGTTCGTAATAAAAGCTGTATGGGAAGCGCAGGGAGTCACAGATGACAATATAAAGAAAGAAATGTTGGTCAGCGCTTTGCAGGATCATGCACTGACCTAGTACATTAAGCATTCCAATGACAATCTGAATGCGGGGGTCGCCGATATCCAAACTACGCTAAACAAAGAATTTAGCTGGCCAAAGTCAGAGGCACAGTCGATTATTGGGTTCAAGGAAATCACAATGCTACCAGGAGAGACCCCTTGGGAGTTGGATGAAATATTGAAGTACACAATTCGCAAAGCTAACATGACATTGACAGATGGACAACACCGTGAATGATTTGTAGCATCATTAACGCTGCATTTAAGGAACGCACTGTCACAACAGAGGCTAACAAATTAGGCACAGGCCTTGGAGGTTGCAATGAGACTACATGAGACCCTGATACAGAATCCCAACTTGGGATTTTAGCAGATCTACATGTAGTTGAAAAACATGTGCCTTGAGGTGCAGAGTCTAAAACAAGACAAGACAACTCACCCATAAGTGCGTGACGAGGTATGGTGCATAAAGTGTAAGGGTTAGGGACATGACAAGGACCACTGCTCGATGTTCGCGAATTACCTTGTGGGAGGATGACCAATGCCATCGAGACTGGAGGCACAAGCAGGACCTAGTGCAATGCCTGTGCTGTGGTGCGTGATTTGTCAAATAGGAGGAAAGCATGCTACAGATAATTGTCATTTATTGCAGAAGTACACGCAGAATCCACAACAGTTGTTCTGTAATTTCTGTAGATCAGTGGGACATGATGAGTGCACTTGTAGAGGTTATCAGTTGATGATGGATCAGACTCCTACCTACAGAGTTCATGTTGAAATGTGGCACATTGACCAGAATGTAGAGATGGCGCGAACTTGATTTTAGGGATGCAGATGAGGCTGAGGTGGAGGAGGACCTAGAAGAGGTCGTGGACAACTGATATGTTACAATTGCAGAGGACTAGGACATTATGCCAACGATTGTACAAATCCAATGTGGCCATCATGCTTATATTGTACATTGTTTGATCATGAGACAGAGGATTGTGCCACACTGATAGCGAGGTTGTGTGATAAAGGAGCACTACTACCTCCCCCGACTAAGAACCTGCAAATGATGAGGTCTAAGCCGCACGAGGAAGACCCTAATGTGAATATTGTGCTTCAAAGTGGAATTACGACAGGGGATGACAAAGGCAAGCAACCTGAAGAGAGTACTTGGGTTTTCAAGGCTCCAACGAAAGAACCAGAGTTTGATTTGGAGCGCGCTAAGGAAACCTTCATGGAAGCTAGGAAGAGCTTCAGTGATGCCTCCACTTCAGGAAGAAAAGACAAACCAGAGCTGGAAATGGACCCATCAATGCTCACAACGTTCCTGCAAACATGCATGAAGCTGATACGTGACAACAAGGCTGTAAAGGGGCTATAGGAACTCATAAATAGATGTGCTAGGACTGTGCCAGGAGAACCACACGTAGTTCGGAAGCTCAGAAAGCACGCGATGCAAATGGGAAGGGAAATGAGATTGACTGCATAGATTGGAGAATATGAGATGGACCAAGTGATTCTGGATCTAGGATCAGACGCGAATGTTTTGCTGAAGCAGACATGGGAGCGCATGGGAAGGCTTACGCTACAATGGTTTCCTATCCAACTGCGAATGGAAAACCAACAAAAGATCCTAGTTATGGGGATATTGCAGGGAATCATAGTGGATATCGAAGGAGCAAGCACGCCAGTAGACTTCGAAGTAATAGAGATTGTTGATGACAACAATCCCCACCCCACAATATTAGGAATAGATTGGGCCACTGACATGAATGGGGTGATAAATATGAAGAAGCAGAAGATGATTTTTGAGAAAAAGGATCTGCACGTAGTTGTACCTTTGGACCCTGCAGAAGGATCGCGCTACACGGGGCTAGTGCGCGACTACGACATCGACGATGATTTGGACTGCATCTACAAGATAACCACGTGAGAACAAGACTGGGTGAATCCAACCGCGGATGGACAAATCTCATGGGAGCACGAAAGCTCTTGCACATCGGATTCTGACGAGGAGATAGAACAATGACAGAATCGGTTACATGAGGTAACAACGCTGAATTGTAACATGATGACGAGATTGTTGCACTGCATATCAACAGAGGTAAGGAATCTGCCTACGTATGATGGGTTAAGTGAGGTGGATGACTTCCTAAACATATTTGAAAGAGAGGTGCCGGAACAACAACATTTCAAAGCTTTGAAATGGGTACTGCGCACTACGCCCACGAGGTGGTGGGGTATGCACCAAGGACGTTTTGGGGATTGGCACGAATGTAGGAGAATGATGCGCATACAATTTGGGAAGCCTCTGATGTGATTAACAGATAAGATTTCTAGATGAAATGGTTTGCGCGCCCACTTGTCCAGATGGATATAGGCATATGGTGCGAAACCTGCACAAATGCACATAGTCTTCATGTTAGGAGACACGGTTAATAAGCATATGCAGGCGAGGCGATAGCATGAACACCCCTCTGGTTGGAACCATAGAGTATGGAGAGACCAAGTGCGTAGACAATTATCCACATATAAGCCTTTAATGAAGTATGCAAAGCACTGAACAAGGTCCACAATGCACAACGAATTGATTGGGACCTGCACATACCAACGAGTCTGTGGGCTTATAGGACCACATGCAAGAAACTGATGGTGCAGGCACCTCTGAGGTTGGAGTATGGCATTAATGATGTAATCCCCATAGAGCATAAAATGCCTAGTCCGCGCATGGCGGCATCAGCAGATACGATGGTTCACAGAACCTTGGAAGAAGGGGCAGTGCAGCTGAGCAAAGTAGAACGCTTAGGACCTGATAGGGAAATCCGACAGGGTGACCTTAGGCTCCAAGAAATCATGAAAGATAGGGTGCGATTAAGGAAGAAAAGCGCTCTGGTGGAAGCGGAAGTCAAGAAACTTGAGGACGAGATAAAGGAAGATTTTCTAGATAAGAAGACCAGGGTGAGAAAACAAGGTGCGCAAAATCACGTTGACCAATTTGGGGGCTATCGCCATGAATTGATCAATCTGATGCCTTGGCTTGGACTGCATATTACTAAATGAATCAGCCATGGTGGCATGTTGTAGATGATAAAGTGTGCGACATTGCCAATAACAATAAAAAGTGGGTATTTTATAGGAAAAGTGATGGATGACCAGATGAAAACCTATACAGGTGGCGTGGCCACCTGACTACCCAGGGAAAGTACATTCTTAGTGCTCCAGGCAGTTGAAAGGAGGCACGGGACTATAAAATACTCTACCTGGGAGCTGTGCGATGTTAGAGCTGCCTGCAGGAGTAAGGTGTCACAAGGTCCGTGACCGCGCAAGGGGGTCTGCGCTCTCGCGCGGGTTGGTCAGAAAGTGACTGTTGGAGTCACTATTCACAATGTGATGCTCGACTTGAGACCAAATGGAGTACGCGTAGGCATTTAAGACAGGATTTATGGGCAAGATTTGGGAAAATCTTCTGCCAAGGGAGCATGAATGAACCGAATTTGGTGGGAACAATAAAATTCAAATTCAAAAGGCGCTATAAATTACAAAGGGCTACCCAACAAACAACACTTGGTCATTTGTGAATTGAACTGCTATATACCCCGTGTATTCTGAGCAGAGCCCTATTTGACCTGTGCAAAACATTGATTCCTTGATTACGCGAGTGATAGATTTCTAGATGGACATGATGGTAGCATTTGAGGAAGTTACAGAAATTGCATAGATGATTGCCGAAGAGGCCGCGCAGGCCCTGACTGTGGGGGATGCCCCTGAAGGTGCCAGGATTATAGTAGAAATCCCTAAATCACCACGCACACCGAGGCCAAAGAAAGATAAACAACCGCTGGTTCGTGTACATGTGTCCCCACGAAACCTGCTGCACACTAGGTTAACGATGGAGGAGAAAGGGAAAGCCGTTAACTTAGAAACCGATGAGGAGGAGGAAGACCTGGAAGACCTTATCATTGAAGAAGATGAGGATGAAGGCATGGAGGAAGAAACTAAGACTTCGCACCCTACAACAAAGTTTCCTGCCTATATCCCCCTGCGGACGGGGAAGGCAAAAGTGCGCAAGGATCTTGATGAGAGCAAGAGCTCTCTCAAAAACCTGCTCCTCTCTAACGATATCATTTTTGAGGGCATGCACCTGGGATGGGTGCCTAGCTTGAAATTTGAAGATAGGGATTTTGCTGACCACGAGAAGTTCCCTCATGTAAAGACCATGTAACTCATGAAGCCCAAGCAGAACATCATAGCGGGGGTTATCGAATTAAAGCCGCGAAAGTGGTTACGCGGAGTGGAAAAGGAAGGGTTACTATACTTGCTCTGTGTACTGCATTTCCACTGTGCCCCAATAACAATATTCATCATCAGGAAGCTACTCTGCCTGGTGCATGGTGGGTGTTTGTGGCTGGAGGAGCCCATCCTCATCACGGACCACTTAATTCACCGCATTAACCGGCTCCCATGCAAAGGAGAGGACCCCACAGACAACTCGGAGGGGAAGAGCAGTGACTTGGCCATCACAGAGGCCATGAAGAAGAAGTACAAGCTGGAGAAGAAGAAAACGGGTTACACCATATCCAACATCATCAACAAAGCAGTTAAAGTGGTGACCCAAATACTGGCAATTAAAGTTATGCGCAAGTGTTGCGTGGACGAGGTACTCGCGCCAGTGGTGGCACTTGCTGAGTAGTGCGTGGAGAGGGTCTAGTTTAATTGGTCTGAGTTCTTGGAAAATTGCCGCGAGGCTCAGGAACAAGGAAAAACGTTCCACTATGCATGGCTTCTACTATCCATAGTGCTCGTGGTAGGGGAATTGCTAGAGGACAGTCAGTTCCCCACAATTGACAGGGATCTGCTAGAGGCTATGAAGTATGCTTCGCTCTGGGCCATGAAGGATGGAACCTAGATCTACGACAGTAAGATATTCTGGGTGTTCATGGAAATGAACATCTAAATGGGTATTAATGCAAGCCGTGGTTATCACCCACCATTCACAACAACCTGCAAAGTTTTGCAGAATTTAAAGTGGACCTCCACAACATCTATATTAGAGCATGCAAGGACTCGACCAAGAAATGGAGAGAGCTACCCTTTGTAGCCACAGATGACGTAATCTTTGATGTACTGGAAACATGGTCGCCAAAGTGGTGCACCCCAGACATCGTGGCAATGGAGAAGTTTGCGGCGTAGAATAAGAAAGAAGAGGCTAAACTGGGCATAGTGCAGTTGGTAGAGAAGAGAAGGCAAGAAGCAATATAAGCCAAAGCGCAGGAGGCACGGGATGCTGCACAGACAACAAAAAAACAAAAAAGGGTCACAACAACAACAACAACAACATAGGAGGCAGCCGAGAAGGCGTGCGAGGTCCAGAAGTCACCTTTGCATGGGGAGGAAACAAAGAAAGAGGAGGGCGACGTGGACCCACAAACCGTGTCAACACAACTGAAGCGCCAATGCCCAAGCGAGTAGAAGGGGCCTTGAAAGAAGGTCAAGGCATCAAAGTTGTCTATCGACCCGATCACCCTTACTGAGGGTGATCTATACGACATCGGTGAGACGGCGCGCGATGTCACCTCTGAGGCCCTCTAGAACTTTATGTAAGAGAACTAGATTCTATTGGGGGCCCTCAGAGTGTAGCTTTAGGAGTTGTAGGTGTGTACTCCTTAGGATGGTACCCTTTCGACCAACCTCGTAGTAGGGACAACTGCAGCAGAGAAAATGCTGCGTGCTCGGACAACAAATACAATAATGCTACTAGAAGGGGCACTTGTTACAAAAAATGAGGCCGGCATGCCTATGATTAGCACATTGAAAGGTATTAGGATCAACATGGCTGTGATCCCACAGGAGATGCTATACGTTCTGCAGGATGGGATTACTGTAGAACTGCTGGCTAGGGAGAGTCGCACACTACAAGTATTAAGCAAGCAAAATATCAACATGGAGCAGTTGAGCTTGTAGTGTGAAGAAGTAGTGTCACAGAACATGTAGCTAGTACTGGTACTGGAAGAAGCATATTAGATGGTCCTTGAGCTGGCCATCCCAGCAGACACACCAGCAGAGGCGCACATCCACAGACTAGTAGTAGGGGTGCGCGAGGCATGAGAAGAAATGAATAAGTTTTAGCTGGAGTTGAACCTTTAGATAAAAGAGCTGCGGTTGAAGGTGCAACTATCCATCCCTCCAGAAGTAAGAGAACAATGTGCCAGTGCTATTACATTAGGGCTGGAAGGGATCGATAGTGCGGTAAGGGACTACACTAGAATGTTGGAGGAGTCATTTGAGGTCCTCATGAATCTGCAGGAGGACCCTAACATCCAGTGCTTAGAGACAGAGGCGTGTGAACTCCAACAATAGTACAACAATGTCAAAGGGACCGCACAGACGGTGGTCCTCACTCAGAGGCTGATGTTAATGCAATAGGCCAAAGCGCTGAAAGAGCAAGTGGATGTTGCACGCCATCGAGAATCAGTTCTGAAGGCACACGTTCAACCTTGGATTGAAGAGGCCTTCTTCATTATCGTAACAATTGAAGGTAAGCTCACACAAATGCAGGGGACACAAGAACGGATATAGGGAAGCAGTTTTAACACCGCGGTCTCAGAACAATGGGTATAGGAGATTCAATAGGCTGCTGCTTAGTGCGCTACCGGCCTTGCCATGGTTCAAGCAGAGTTGGAGGGACTTCGTGCAAAGATCTCCGCAATGATAAAGTTACTTGAGGGTGAGTCATGATGTTTGTGTTGGTGGCGTGTTGGTCATGGAATCCTCCCAAGGCATGTTTTGGGGCTTAAAGCCCAAGTTTTGACCAAGTCCATTGTAAAGACTCCACGATTTGTGGGCACAGAGCGTGAAGTCATAGTAGAGTCACAGGGTTTTCCGTATTTGTTTTTGTAATGTAATTTTAGCTTGATAGACCTACCCATGGTCCGTGGACCATGGGATTGTATAAATAGAGCGAGGCTCTAAGTGTAGAAAGAATCAATAAATCAATGAATAGAATGGAAGCATGATGAGTCTAATAGATTGAGTTGAAGTGTAAATTGTGTCTTTGGGTCGTAGAGTAGGAGAAGGCTTTGCAACTGAGTGCGTAGAGGCCTAGTAGTTCACAACTAAGTGCGTGGACCCCTGCAGCTGAGTGTGCAGGGTAGGTTGAGTTTGTAACCGTTGGAAGCATTAATAAAGAGAAGTTTTATCATATTTATGTGTATCTTTTCATGTTTAGTGTATTATTGGGTATAAATTGCAAGTGTACTATTTATTTTCCGCGCGAACTCTTATGAATGTGCTGTGTAAATAAATATAACATAAAGCATCCATTTACACGAAGATAACTAACTGGTGTAGGAAGATAAGTAAGATATCAGGTGTGACTTAGGGAAATAGTGTAGAGCGCTACTCCAGCAGCACGGAAGCCCCAGAGCCCCTGCTTAGGGCTATGCGAAGGCAAGCATATCAGGGCAGGGAAGTGCGCGAAGTAAGCTGCATGAAGCAACTAACAGTTGGAGCAATTCAACCTCTCAGACATCTGAAGGGTGTGGAAACCTGGTTCCAACACCCCCTCCCCCCCCCATACTACTTTGGGTGAGACCTCAGTCTGCACTCCGCGGACTGTTGATGAAAGGGCCAATAGTACAGGGATTTGTTTGGCTAATTAACTCTGAACCTGGGTCAGACCACAACAAGCCAACACAAACTTCTATGTTCAAGACCTACAGGGTGGGATCTTCCTATAGGGTCATGACTACCTCCATAGCCTGCTCAAATAGTGCGGTGCAGTCCACCACCACAACATCCACCGTTGCGACTCCATCTCTCACAGCAACTTTACGCTGTTCCCTTACCTCTAGCGGGGTTGAAGGTTGCGACTTGAGCTCTAGTTCTATTATCTTCAGGTTCAGTTCAAATTGGACTCTAGTCACCTTTGCCTTGGCATCGTGCACGCACATAGCAAGTTTTTTGATCTTTGCCTCCAACGGTGCATCCTCCGGGATATGCAGTTTCGACACTGTTCTACATGCTTCTGCCACTGTAGCTGCTATCTATGCTTGAATTCTTTCCTTTTCCTTTAGTGCCTCTATTTTTTCAATGAAAATTTGCTGATTGTTCACTCTATATTCGCTTATGAGGCTTAGTGTGTGCTGCACCCGGGCTCTGAACTCTACTGTCACACTTGCCTGCAGCGTGTGAAGATACTCATTGGGGAGCGCGGCCAGGTTGAGGTCACTGTTCTTCAAAGAACTCATGATGACCTTGTCATTAGCTGGCTCCATGCTCAAGGATCCAGGTAGGTGTAGGGAAGATCAGTGCTGCATCAACAAATTTGGCCCCGGGGACTGCTCAGGTAGCGAAGATGGTTCGATCACTGGATCTTCGGGCAGTCGCACAACCATTTGTTGGCTTAGTGGGTCCTGAACCAGGTTTAGAGTTAGTTGTGCCAAACAAATCCCTACACTACTGTCCCTTTCAGCATCAATCCATGGAGCATGGACCGAAGTCTCACCCGAAGTAGTATGGGGGGATGCTGGAACCAAGTTTCCGCACCTAGAGATCAGCGTGACGTCATTTTATGCCTTAAATCTGCCTTCGTACATATCGATAAGACTTTATGGCTTATCATTATAAATCCATTTAATAAACCTCTAGACCTCTGCGAAGGTCTACGACTATCTTTCGTGGACCTTGAATAGGATAATCAACTACTTATGCACATAAAAGATTACTCTTAATTCAAAAATTACTCAGATCAGCCTAACTGTGCGGTAACTTTAACATACAACAAGATAATCTTCGCATAAACAGTCAACATCAAATGCATTCATATAACAATATAAATCGTGTAAAGTCGTGCATCAATACATCAGTATTTCATAAACCCATCATAACATAAAGCGCATTCATATAAACAAAAGTAAAGATATAAACACGAGTATTTCTATAATAATCTTCTTTATTAATATTCAGTTCAACTTACAGACTCAAACTTCCTTGCACAGTCAGCTGCAGGGGTCCGCGCACTCAACTACAGACTCTACTATAGGCCTCTGTGCACACAACTGTAAAGCCTTCCTTCTACTCTAATACTTCTATGATCTTCCTTCTATTGACCCATTACATTCATCTTCCTCTTCTATTGCTTTTTTTAGTCATCCTAAGACACACCTATTTATACAATCCCATGGTTTGTGGACCATGGGTAGATCCTCAAAAAGTCGACTCAACTTACATAAAGAAGGGTAAAACCCTTATTCTTTAACTAACTACACACTTCGCGACCACAATTTGCGGAGACTTTACATCTTTATACAACAAAACTTGGGATTTTGCCCCAAAACTTGGGATTTTTCCCCAAAATTGACCTTAGGGGACCCCATCCCAACGGGGGCTATCTAAGGGCCAACAATACATGCATTTATAATTTCTATAAACTCGGTAGAGAATCAAAATTTGTTTAGGACATATGATAAGAAAGACAGATTGACTCTGTTGAAGGCATTTTCCATGTCAAGTTTTAGAATGAAGCCCTGCTCTTTTCTTGCTAAACTAGAGTGAAATTCCTCTTGAACGATCATGATGTTGTCCATGATCTGCCTGCTAGGAACAAAACCACCCTGGTTTTCTAAGATTAATTTAGGTAGTAGAGGTTTGATGTGATTGGAAAGGATCTTGGAAATGATTTTATATGATGAATTGCATAGAGAGGTAGGTAGAAAGAAGTTGAATGTTAAGGGTCTTTCTTCTTTTGAGATGAGGGCTAGGAAGGTCGAATTTGTGTATCCTCCCAACTTCTTTTCCTGGAAGAAATTTTTGATGATTCTTATTAGATCTTGTTTAATAATGGGCCAAAAGGAGTGAAAGAAAGCTATATTAAAACCATCCGGTTCTGAGTTTGTTTATTTATTTATCCTCTTAGGAATGTGCTCTGTGAAGCTCTAATAATCTGGGTTTATTGGTTCATCTGTTAATAATTTTTTGAAGTGGTTATATGCTTCATTTTTTAGTGCCTCTTATCCTTTGATCTCAGAGTCTCCTTCACCTTTTATTGGGTTAGTATAATTTTTTATTATTCTCATATTTGTTGTGTTATGGAAGAAGGCGATGTTTTTATCCCCCACTCGAATCCAAAATATTATGGTTTTGAGCCTCTAGTCTTCTTCCTCTTTTCTGTTGTTCTTATAGATTTCGTAGTGTAGTTATTTCTCTTTCAATTGGTTATCTTTTATGTCTTCCATGCCTTCTATATTTTCCTAAACTTTTTCCATTTCTCTCTGCAATTCAACCTTTCTTTTCTGTGGTTCCTTGTAATTGTTTTTTACCCAATTTTTTAGACTATTCTTGACACTTTTTAATTTTATTTCCCAAACATAGCTTGGCGAGCTCATGATATTTTGATTCCAAGATGCTTCTATAATTTGATTAACTTCTTATTTATTGTTCCATAATGGGTTGTATCAAAATGGGAGAGGTCCCAAGTTTTCGATTGCTCCTAGACTGATAGCCACTGGTTTATGATCGAAGGCCACTGAGGGAACAATTTTTGAAGAAACAAAGCTAAATTCTAATATGATGCTATTTTGTATTAAAATTCGGTCCAAACACTCTTTTATATTTCCTTTTCCAATCCTCTTATTGTTCCAAGTGTATTTCCCATTCTTTGGGGGAATGTCCATTAGGTTTTGACACTCTATTATGTTTTTGAGGGAGTCTTGAGATGGATCATCATTAAAAATACCCCCTCATTTCTCATAAGAATTTAGAGCCAAGTTTAAATCTCCTCCTATGATAAGGGTTTTGTTTTGAACCAACAATAGGTTTTCTTTGAGGGATCTCCAATATATTTCTTTATCTTTGTAGCGAGTTGGGGCATATACATGGCAAAGGTATATTTGTAGATAAAAAATTTTGTTTCTTAATTCGGTTTTGATCCAATGTAGATCTATTTTTTGGTTATGCAACTCCCGTTTATCCTTGTTCCACATTGTACAAATTCCTTCCAATGCCCCAGTTGCATGAAGAACTGAGCCATCATAATTCCTTAGTTTTTCGATCATTTTTTTCATTTCTTGTTCATTGGTATATGTCTCCTAGATCATGAATATATTAGGTTTTTCCATTGTTAGGAGGTCTTTTTCTACATTTATTTTGTTGGATGTACCAGACCTCTACAATTCTAGGAGACCAAATTCATTACTTGCTTTGGTTTGATGCAGAGGGACCTTTCCCTTGGATAGGTTGCTGATTTTTCTCCTTGTTTCCCGAGATTTTTTCAAGGAACGAATCCATTGGTTTTTGTGTTCTGATCTAGGTGGATATTGGTGGCCACCTACCAAGTCCACTTGGACCCCCACCATTGTTTCTTTTAGATTTTCACTTTCCTTAATTGTGGCACAATTTACTATTTTTAGTAGTTTTTTGGGTCCTGAACTTCCAGAGTCGTTTTGAGGCCCTAAACAACGTTTTTTGGGAAAACTAGGAGAAACATGGGTCCATGGACTAATGTTTCTCCTTCCAAAGTTGTAGCTCTTAGATATATCTTTCTAACGAGATATTGTGTGCGTCAAACAGAGATCTTATGCCAAAGTTACGGCCTCGAGAAGTTGATGTACCAATTTACCCAAACGGGGCTCACAATTTGGCGTTTCATCTTCTAGGGTTAGGTTTTTGGATGTTTAGGGTTTTCCATTATTTCTCAACAATAAATAGGCCTTCGAGCCTCATTATAACATAGTTCAGAGGCATGTAGCCACCACATCTCTTCTTAGAGATAAGCTACCATCACCCTAGTTGTTTATTTCCATTTCTGTTTGTAAGCATATTTCAGTATTTTACATTAATAAAATGAAGTATTATTTCCGCTGCATCTTTGTGTTTATGGTTATCTCTGTAATTCGTTGCGTCCCTGTTTAAATCCAGATCAGTGGTATCAGAGCGGTTTGCTTTTTCTCTGTTTTTCTTTGCATGTCCCCAATGAGGTCGAGATATAAGGAGTTAGGGCTTGAACTAGTCGAACCTTTGCAAGACCAGCCTTGCAAATCCCGATGGCCTCTCATGGAAGATGAAAAGAAAGACTAGGGGGCAGGAGATCCTATCAAAATCTTGCTTGAAGAAGCCCTCGAGTGACAAAGGAACGCGATGATGGACAACTTTGCCTAGATTCTTCAACAGCTACCTTGGGGCAACGCATTAGCTTCCAACAGCTACTCTAGAAACGCAACACCGTTTAAGGTACACGTTAATTTTGAAATCCCCATATTCCAGGGTTAGATAGATGTAGATGCCATCGATAAATGGTTAAATCTACTAGAGGGTTATTTTTCTATTCATGAGTTTTCCAGTCGGGAAAATATTATTTTCGCTCTTCTCAAAGAAGCCCCCCACGTCAAGGACTGGTTGGAAACCTACTGCGAGCAAAAGGATGAAAGTACAGGCTCACTATTTTCAGCTACACCCACTTGGAATTATTTCCGGGATGCCATCAATGAGCAGTACTACCCTGTCAGAAGCTATGAGGATCAATACATAAAGTGGACCATGTTGTGGTAGGGAAGGGACCAAGACGTGCCAGAGTTTACCAATATTTTCCATACCATTCGCACAAAGTTAGGTATCAAGGATTCGAAGCAGCATTTGGTACTCAAATACCACATCTGCCTGCACAAGTACATCCAAGAAGAAATAGAATTTCTAAACATCTCCTCACTCGGCATGACATACCGATATGCCATCAAGGTCGAGCAAAAGTTTAAACAAAAGAAGCGAGACTTTGGATCTGCGAATCTGAAGCAAGGGAAAGGTGCTCTGAAACTATAGAACAAAGGACAAAGCCAAGGTGGGGCAGCACAAGACAACCCGCCAAAGTTGAAAGCAAAGAACAACACCGCGAAGATGAAAAAGGACACGGGAAAGTGGTGCAAGTTCCATAAGAGCTCCACTCACAACACAAGTGAGTGTCGGGCCAAATAGTCACTGGTGGTTGAGCTAAAGGTTTCAGAATCAGATGCATGTTCTTGTAAGAATTTATAGGGTAAGTTCCTCAGACAGAACACCAAAGGACACCGCTCACAAATAGATCACAAATCAATACACTAGTATTTTGACGTGGTTAAAACCCTCAAATAGGGAAATAGTCCACGGCCTGAGCCAACACAGCCACTTCAGGCAATTTATTAATAAAAGAATGAAAATTTACATAAGCTTCTCTCGTGAACGGTTAACCTACAAATGACCCTCCATGCACTTTAAATAGAAATCATGGACC
>APFE030152996.1:38685-55418 GCA_000404065.3 Pinus taeda
TATATCTAGGGTGAAAACCTCTTTGAGGCAGCCTAGGTGTTTTTTTTTAATATATAATAAAAAAAAATAAAAAAAACATAATTGTTATTTGCAGGTGAGTGAGAAATACAAGCAAGGAGAAAAGAAAAGATCCAAAGGGAACCTTGCCCCACATATGCTCATCTCCTCCACTCCTTACCATGCATCCCTCCATCAATCCCATTGTTTTCACTTCATTGCTTCAATTCAAGTGAAGATTGTGTTTTCTACTAGAATCACCTCAACCATTACCATCATCCTTGCATCCACACACACTCTTACTCCCTCTGTCCATTCATTACAGCATCCTCACAACACCAGCCAGCAACATGATCAAGAAATTCTAAGGGAGACACCAAACATTGCCAAGTGGTGATCCTGAAGCTCCACAACAGCAGCATCAGATCCAAGAGCTCCACAACAGCATCAGATCTTCAGTCACAAACACCTGCAAAATCTAATAAACCATCAGCAGACAGCACAGGAGGAAGAATAATGACCATCAACAACACCTCTGATCTTTGACAACTGCAACATGGAATCAAGACCACAGCTAAGTATCCCACTCACTCACTCATATGCATCATTTGATCAAAAGTTGCAAAGGTTAAGAGGTAGTTGGTTTATAAGTGAACAGGTGGCAAAAAGGAAATTCTTTAATAAGTCAAAAGAGAATGCAAGAGTCCAAAGATAAAATATTGTTATGGAAACCATTTGAGAATGCTTGAAGAATTAAGACTTGGGGGAGAAACACCAGTTCACCAAAGACTCAACATACCTTATTTCTTGATGCAATCACTCATAGACTCCAGCAACAAAGTAAAGGAAGGAAATTCCCAACAGTTAGTTCACCATGGGTTGATCAGGATCCTCATTAAGGATGCCCTCCAAAACCTCAAGATCCCTATAAAATGGTCAGTCTTCAGAGACTTACCAGCAGAGGATAACATCAAAACCCTCATTTATGATGACAATCCTTATGTCATGGAGAAAGAAGAAACTAATACAGAGGAACATGATGAAAGAGAACACAAAGAAGATGATGCTAAAATAGAACACAAGGAGGATGATGCTGAAACAGAGGAAGAAACAGATGGAGATGAGAAAGAACAGCAAGAGGAAGAAGGCATTGAAACAGAGGAAGAAATTGATGAAGATGAGAAAGAACAACAAGAGGAAGAAGGCATTGAAACAGAGGAGAAATAATAGCAAGAAGCCATCCAGTGTAGGATGCCAGCTAAATCCTATGCTCCTTACCTCAAAGAACAATAGCTGCCATTTCATATTAAAACACTAGCACAAAGGGGCACCATGCTATTTCAGGACTACAAGCAGTTTATTGAGTTTTTGTGATCAAAATGCACTAGAGGATAGGGCCAAAATGGTTGAGTTTTACTTTCACAACATGGCCCTCATATACATGAATTTTTTGGGATCTTAGTGCAGAGCTAGGAGATCTACAAATTAATGGTTTTGGCATCATCGATGAACCATAAGAAGTCAAATGCTATGAGATGAAAAGAATATTGGCCAGAGAGAAAAATGAACCATTTTTTCATCAGAGCTGAACAATCAAATCCCATGGCCCTAATCAACACCCATAATCTAATTGCAAATGATCCTCAACTGGCACCTAGATATCTTGCTACCCAAGAGCAAGAAATTCACATTTTGAGAATATGTTTAGGTTGTTAAGAGATGATAATACACATGCATGCTAAAGGAAATGGAACACACTGCCACACAGCCTGATCAGAGAATATCACTCCCCTCAAAGGTTGAGAGATGCACTCAATAGGACACCTATGTATAAGCAATCAAGGCAAAGGTTGAATGTCAATTGGATAGGCCTAAAACTCAGTCCACCACAACTCCTAGGGATGCTAGAAGGGAGAAAATAAGAAGAGGAAAAGAAGCAATGGGAAGAAGTAGAAAGGAAAGCAGGCTTTTATAAACAAGAAGAGGAGACCACAGCAGAAGCATGGGATGTCAGAGAGGCTACCAGAGCCATGAAGGACATGGACATTGACTAAGTTGCTCAGAGGATGAGCAACACTTTCAGTAGAGGGGTGATGATGAGCCTAATCATTGAGTAATTATATGGGCCTTACTTGGCCTTAATTCACCTCCTAGTTTAATCAAACTAACTATTCTCACAACTTATTTCATACTTTTGATTATATTTTGTTTATGAAATGAGTTAGAGTTGGATATTTGGCTTTTTGGTCTAAAGTGCATGTAATGTAGGAATAAGGGATAAAAGCAAGGAAAAATGTAGGAATAACGGATAAAAGCAAGGAACTATGGCAAAGACCCTGGTCAAAACTCGAATGGGACAAGGGAGAGTAATTATAGGATGTAAATCTTCCTCATTTACTACCCCTCCATTCGAATATTCCTCCATCATCAAAGTGAAAACAACTATCACTTTGAAGACTAGAAGATAGCCGAGCAAGTGAAAGTGACAAAATCTAGTTTATCAGATGTATAAGTAGAGAGGCTTAGGACCTCATTATGATTCGGACTTCTATTGTAAAAACTCTGCTTTATTTCTGAGCTGCAAGATTTGTGGCAGTTTTTACTGTAATCCATGGTTTCTATAATAAGAATGAGTTATGTTTAAGCTAACTTTGATTTAACTCTGAGGGCTGAAGCTCTTGGGTTAGGGCCCGATCCAAGAAGCCAAATCTCCCCTTTATTGTACTGTTATGCTAGCATAGATTCCTGGTTTTCATTATTCATTTGCTTAAGTAGCATAAATTTATGTTTCTATTCATTTTCTTAAGTAGTTTCTTGGTTTTTTGTTTATTTGCTTAAGTAGTTGCACTTTAGTTACAACATTATAGCATAGATTGTTCATGGTTTTTCTATTCAGTTGCTTCAGTAGCTGCATTTGCTTCAGTTTACTTCCATTTGTGCCTTCTTTTAGTTCACAAGTTAGTTATAGGAAAAAGATCACTATCAGGCTGTGCACAGGTGCCTCAACCTCATCTCCTCCCTCTGGGACCATGACCTGAGGAAGGGACCCTTCAGCAACCCAAAGAAAGCAGGTTCCTGGTTCTCGCATGAGCTAGGGATTTTGATGTTTGATGCAGTTATTTGTTCACCTGCACTAGTTTTTTTTTTCTGTCGTTTTCATTTTAAAACCTCCTTCAGCACAGTCTTCATGCATCACTTCTTCACTGTCATATCCACAACAAACCTTCACAATCACCGTCTGATTCATTAGTTTTATTCAACTATCGCCTCTTGTGAAGTCCACCACTTGCTTTATGAGCTTTAATCTCCATCGTCGATCTGTCTCTTGATCTGACGGCTATCGTGCCACCGGATCACTTTATGCACTTTAATCTAACCGTCGATCTATCTCTTGATCTGACAGCTATCGCTTCACCCAATCGGCAACTAGCTTGGATGATCTCCACTGTTGATCAGCCCTGCCTGATCTAATAGCTATCGCGTAATCTCGCGCGAATTAGTGCACGAACATTATCCTCCCAAGAGCACGCAAGAAAAGTGGTTTTCTCGTGCTACATGTCGCACAGTAAGGCTAATCACGTGAAATTTTAGAATTCCTCTTACTGCATTGAGGGCGCGCGAGAAACTACTTACCGCCTTAGAAAAATGCTCCATCATTTCCGCATGTTTCTTTTTCCTACGACATGATCTTCGTCGTCCATCTCTTGACTTCATCCGTGCAATAAGATCTCAGTTGTTCATTTCTCCTGTTAACCTCATTCGTCCATCTCTTGACTTAATATCTGCGATTAGATCTTGGCCATTCATCTCCTATTAACCTCATCCGTCCATCCACTCACTTAATCCCTCGTGATACGATCTATGTCGTTTATCGCTTCATTAACCTTGTTCATCCATTTATCCACTTAAGACCCCGCGATACGGTCTTCATCGTTCATTGCTTCATTAACCTTGTTCATCCATATATTCGATTAAGACCTCGTGATAAGATCTCCCCCGTCCCTCTTCTGCTCGTTGATCAATCCAATGGTCTGTATGCGCTATTGCATCCTTCATCCTCATTTCATTGATTTCGACCTCTGATTGCTCTTCTGCTTGAAAACCGATTTAGCTTAGATTCCTTTGCTTACACCTTAGACTGGTTTTGATGCTCTTTACCTCTGCAACTTAGATATCAGCATTAGATTAGTGTTAATTTAGAAATTCGGCTTAGCATAGCTGTTTGGATGGTTAGTTAGGTTATGGTATGGTTTAGCATTTGATGTTGTTTTCTTCAATACTGCAATAGAAGTAGCTCTCCCTTAGGATAGATTCACTCTTCTTCCATCAAAGAGTTAAGCTTCTTCTGACCCTATAGAAGTCTGGCTTCGAACCCCTGGGGTCTCTTGCCAGATGAGCAGTGACAATAGGCAGTACCTTCACTTTTACTTGTGCATATAGCATTGTCACCTCCAAGTTTGTACGAACCCTAGGTTGATAAGTAAAGCTGGTAGCCTTGGAAGTTGCAAAATTCTTGTTGCAATACCTAGGCTCATCAGTTACCTAGAGAAATTTCTATGTGTGATTGATGTATGTGTGATTGTGTTTCTATTCATTATTTTCTTTCCACAAATTTTGGTATAGAAATATTATCTTTTGCAGATCAATTGGATCTCATTAGAGGTTGCAAGGTTTCAAGGAATTTCTACATGGTATAAGAGCATAAAACAAGATAGAGACCAAGTTTTTTTATTAGATTCAAAGTGCATTGGCAAGAAGATCAATTAGTGCAGGAATCATGTCATATTATGGTTTGAAGACAAAGCATGTTATAGAAGGGACTTTGAATTTTTGTGCATGGAAGGACAAAATGGAGGTTGAGTTAAATCATAATAGGGTTTTGGAATACATCAAGACTGATATTCCTAAACCTGATGCATCAAATGCACAACAACTGGCTCAATGGAATATGGACACTACCAAAACTAGGAGGATGATCTTAGGAGTTAGAGACCATATTGTTCCGAATTTTCATGGGAAGGAAACTCCATTATAGATGTGGAAGGCACTTACTGATCTGTTTGAAAGAATTAACGATGCCAGAAAACTTGATTTGAAGAACAAATTAAGGAACATTCGAATGGGCAAGGATGAGCCCATTGTTACATATCTATCCTAGTTTTCTCAAGTGAGGGATGAACTTGGATGCATTGGAGAGACAGTTCCACCAGCATAACTTGTAAGCCTTTCTCTTCTTGGGCTTCACAAATCTTAGCATAGCTTCTAGGATGCAGTGAATGGAAGAGATCAGATCCCTGATTGGGAGATATTGTGTTAATATCTTGTGCAAGAAAAGATAAGAAGGAACACAAGGGATTGAGTCTCAGCTAGCACTAATAATGAGGAGAACTTTGCTTTAGTTGGAAAAGGGAATAAATCCAAGGGCAAGAAGCCCCAAGGAAAAATCGAGCCTAGTCAGAATGGAGCAAATGAAAAGAAGGATCTTAGAAAGACCAAGTGTTTTCATTGTCATGAATTTGGACATTATGCTACAAAATGTCCAAATAAGAAATCCAGCAAGCATGTTGTAGTAGAAACAAGAGGAGAAGCACTCTCTTCTCAATTCGAATTGGATTTCCCTTTATAGCTTGCATGGAAAATTCAGTAAGAGGTAATGTGTGGTACATTGACTCAAGGGCTTCATTCCACATTACAGGGGATAGAGAATTATTCAGCAGTTTAGAGGAGAAAGACATGCAATTCCATATCAATCTTAAAGATGATGGCATATGCATGACCAAATGAGTTGGTATAATGAGCTTTAAGACAGAGTCTAGTTCCCTTCTCCATCTCAAGAATGTGATGTATGTTCCAATATTCAAGAAAAACTTTGTCTTAGTAGTAGTACTTGAAGACAAAGGGTATGATGTAGTATTCAACAAAGGGAAGGCCTACCTCAAGCATTCTATTTCAGGACAAGTCAAGTAGATTGGTGTTAGGATCGAGAACCTCTACAAATTGGAGGTTGATGCATATGCAACATTGAATAGCAAGGCAGGGAGTTCTCAGTGTAGATATGTGGTGGTTGTTAGAGAGAAAGATAGAGCTCTCAAGATGAAGCCTCAACCAGTATCTCAACTTCAGTCTAAGCTAACTGGCAGTTGGTTTGACCAACAAGATGATATTGAGGAACATAACCCAATGCAAGTGGAGGTAGCCACTCAGTCAGATATTTTTACAATAGGGAAAGTTCGATCCAAGTGGGTAGAAAATTTTATTAAGGGAGCTCAAAAGAGAGTTGAGTCTCCCAACACCAAGACGAAGATGCCTAGATACATAGGGTACATGGATCTTTCTAGTTCATATGGAGTAGCTTCAGTAGCAGAGAACTTGGTAGAGTTGAAGACAAATCTAGGTGGATGAGGATCTTCCAAGAAGCCCTTCCTTGATAATAGGGAGTGTTGAAAATGTAGCAAGGAATGGCTTTTGTGAATTGAGCCTTATTCAAAGATTCTAATTCGAATTTAGTCTCACAGATACTTAATATAGTTGTCAGTTAACATGTGTGATGTGGCCTATCACTGAGTTATTATCAGTTAATTCAAGTTTGATGGCATACAATGAGTTGTGTACTAGTTGATGGCTAAAATTAGCTATCTAGTGGAGTTAAATCTAGTGTCTGTCAGTTAACTAATCTCTAGCTATAGAATAGAGATAGACTTGAGTTTAGTTGAGCAGTTTACTTTCTATTAACTCAACTTACTCTCAATTAAATAGTTGCAACTGCTAAAATTAGTCTTAGTAGGTCATGCAATTCAAATTTCCTATTGATATTGAATGAAGGCACAAATTGTATTTATTATGGTACACGAGTTTTTTGTGGGCGGAGCTTGAGAAGTAAGCATAGAAATTCTCTTGGGAATTGTGCAAGGAAATAAGAGAAATTTCTATTTTTAGGGGTATATTTTTGTTAGGAAATTGGAGCTCCTAGAAGACCTTATTTGCCTAAGTGTTGGGCAAGTCTTGTGAAGAATTAATTAGTATTTTAGGGGCTTCAGGCTAGAAGAAAATTCTTTGTAATAGATTACATTGCTCAGCTGATAATACAAGCAAGAGGGGTTTTTCCCAGTTGGGTTCCCCATATAAATTTCTGTGTTATTGATCTATGTGTGATTTTGTTTCTATTCATTGTTTTCTTTCCACAAATTTTGGTAGAGAAATCTTGTGTCTTTTGCAGATTAGTTTGCTCTCACTAGAAGTTGCAAGCTTTCAAGGACTTTCTACAGCCAAAAGGCATGATTAAAAATTCATAATGACCTTCATGAGTTATGAATGTTATTTTTAAGATGTCCTCGGTCTTCATTCTAACTTGATGACATCGTGAACGAAGATCCACCTTGGTAAAGTAAATTTCTCCATATAATTCAGCCAACAATTCATTAATGACAAGAATTGGAAATTTATCTTTAATAGTGAGCTTGTTGAGATCTCTATAATCCAAATATGTATGCCACGATCCATCCTTCTTTTGCACCAATACCACTAGAGAAGAGAAAGAACTTTGGTTGGATTGAATTATACCGGCCTCTAGCATTTCTACAACCATGTATTCAATTTCATTCTTTCGTGCACAGGGATATATGTAAGATCTGATGTTTTGAGGAACACTTCCTAGAATTAACCGAGGAGCATGGTCATGATCTCAAATAGGTGGGAGATCTTTTGGAGTCTCAAATACCTTGGAATTATTGTCAAGAACTTGTTGGAGATCTAGATATAGGGGTGACTTAGATGTTTGCACATATAGTGAACATAATTATTCAATTACACCTTGTTTGTTCCTTCTTTAGAAGCTTTGTCATTCCATTAGATTTTATTATCGTACCATGTCTCCCTATGATACCACTTGATTCAATTTCCTTTCCTTCCCCAAAAAAAAAATTAAGAAAAGTTCTAAAAAAATAAAATTTATCTTCCCCAAATATTGTAACCATTGGACTCCTTATACAACATTAGAACCACCCATTCAAATGGAAATCATTGCACTATTTAGTACATATTCCCCAATGGTTATATTGATATTATGACACTTACCTGAGTAGCTTATAGTTCCTCCATCTATAACCATAATGAAACTTTGTTGATGGATATAGAAAGCAATTCAAATCCTTGGTTATCTTACAATGAATAAAATTATGGGTACTACCTAAATCAATCAACTCTATTACCATTTTATTCTTGATATATCTTTCTATGTCAAGATTTTGAGTGGTAATTCCATCCAATGCATTGCAAGGTATGGTTGGATGGATTTCATCAACCTCTGGAGTCATTTCCTGGTGAATATATTCTTCTTTTAATGTTTTTATTCATTTTCTTCCTCCTCTTCACAATATATGTAAAATAATTTCCTCTAAGTGCACTTATTACCTTTATTGTATTTTTTATCACAACCGTAACAAATCCCTTTCGCTTCTTTCTCCAGTTGTTGTGGTTTAAACCTTATAGGTTGTGGGAGGCTAAGAGTGGAAACACTTCCATATTTATAGTTGTGAGTAATAGACCTCCTTGTTTCCATAATTTTGCTTCCAACATTTCTCGCCACCATGAATGTACTCTCCAATGACTTAGGTTCCCAAAGAAGAACCTCATGTTGGATGTTATCCCTTAAATTTTGTATGAGGACATCAATTAGATGCTCCTCTATATATCAATTACCGTGATATTCAATATTTGGAAGTTCTTAATGTGCTCTGCAACTGAACCCCTTTGTTTTAGATTTATCAATTGGCTAAAGAAGGTATTTCTCTTTGTATCCTCATAATGTGTTATCGATTCCTCGGTAAAAATTGTCCAAGTGACAAGTGACTAACGAGAACAAATCCATCGATAGCACACAAATTGATTTGTTTCTAAATATAAAGATGCAATGTGCACCTTATGTGTGTGTTGCACATCATGTAGATCAAAGAACTGCTCCATATCTAGTATCCATGTTATTGGATCCTTGACATCAAACTTCCTCATATCGATCTTTGAAATGTGGTTGGTATTCAACCCAAATTTTGAGTCTCTAAAATCATGATTCACATTCATTTTGTTCTCATCATGAGTTTTATGGAATACCTTATAACCATTAGGAAGCCTTTCTTGTAGTAACTTTGTCATACCCTCAATCAAACCTTATATGTATGCTTTTAAACCTTCCATGTCCCCTTTTATTTTTGTTTTTAAAACATCCATATTAACATTCATCATCACTTCCAATTCGTTTTTAGTTACTCTTTGTCAGAGTGACAATTGTTGCACTTGTTCCCGTAATTTTGATATATCATATTGCATTTCTTCCCCTTCTTCATGAGTCATAGTACAGTTTTCTGTGGGATTAATGGGTGTATCATTTTGTTTGGTTGTGAGTCATTTTGGTACCAAATAATGAAATATATGCTTTAATAAACCCTTTGAATCACTTCAAACTAATATTTCAAACAAAATTTATGAAATTTTCAAAATACTCACCATTTTTGTTTTTAAGAGCTTGATTATGAACTTGTTGATATGGCCGACCATGAAATTGTTGTATCTTTGTGATTTCAGACTTCTAAGGTCTGAAAAATCGTCTTGAGGTAGCTTGATGTGTCTTATTTCCACCCCCATAAGTTAGACCAAGATTGGATTCTTTGATGAAGTGATGCCAAATCTCCCACAATGACTTGATTATGAACTAGTTTAGTATAGCAAAATTGTATGGGTTGTCACGTGTCACTGTTTCAACCTTTGGCCCTGAAACTTCTACCCAAAATCTATAGCTTGTGCACTTTCAATTACTTGTTACGGAATTCAAATATGACGCTCGAATAAAAATTTATGAAACTTATCCTTGGGACACTTGTTTGAGATTGAATTCTAGATCATACAGAGACACTAACTTTCTTGGGCCACATCTCCGAAAAATTAGTGAACCAAGTCCTAAATTTTTAACTAAACGTTCATCAATATTCACTTCCATGTGATAAAAAATTCACAGTCTAAAGCTTCACAGAAAAAAGTTATAGTGGCAATTCCATGATGACTAGTTTGAAGCAACAAAACCCTAGGATCAAGAGCTTTAATACCAAATGTTATGTACCCAAATCAAAATCATGTAGAAAACATAAGAAAAGATAGATCAACAACTTGATAATAAGACACTTCGAGGGGGGAACCTCCTTTTACATCTCATAAATAAAAAATTGTTGGATTATCCAAATGATAAGACCTCTTTGGTATATATAGGAGTCTAAAGGGTCAAAATATAATTAGGGCCTACATAACAATAATAATGTAATGGAACAACAATAAAAATAGTGGGATTCCATGCAGAACAACAATAACAATATAGGGATTATACTAGTATTATAGGGACCTAACAGTCTAAATGGTTAATTTTGTTTTGCTTTCTTTTGCCAATGCTCCATCCTTAAAAATTTGTGCATGCACATAAAAACATGATATAAGCTTCAGTTTGTGTTCAAGGAATAATCAATCATGTTTATGTATCAAACTAGTGTTCCCAAAGATAAATTTATCAACTCACTAATTCATCTTTCAATCTTCCCTAAAGTTAAACATAATAACAAAGGTGTTAGTGTGATTTGATTCCCTCTTCTCTTTCTTTTGTTAACTTCCCCTAACAGGATCCTTAGGGTGTCAACCTTGCCATAACTACATATTTGAGCATCAATATTCTTTGATTGAGTGATGACATTATCTTTTGTAAGTCCATTTGTTCAATACTTGGGATTAGTGATTTGTTTCTTATTTATAGAGGGTTTGGTTTAGCATTCAAGTCAAAGACTCCAATGGAGTAAAAGATTCAAATCAATATAATAATAAAAAATGAACTTTAGTATTAAGCTACTTTAATCATGTCAAATGATTTTTTTAAATGGCTCAATCCGTTGATTAGGCCCAATTTAGCAATTGGGTGTTTGAGAAATTACTCAAATGTATATTAAGCCCAATTTCTAAATTGAGGGGTTCTTATCTTCTAGAATGGTAACAATATAAGGATAAAAGGGTATTCATTTCATAATGAAGTTGAAGATTGATTTCCGTTCAAAAAGTTGAGTATGACTTAATAATTGACCCCAATTTAGGCACTAGGTGAAATGTGATTGTTGTTTCAAGGCTTGGCAAGGAAATGCAAGAGAGCCCAATTTCAGAGTTAGGGCAATTTTAATCATAAATTGAACATGAGGGGACTTTGGAAAAAGCTTGATCTCTTAATCAATATTTATTTCAAATTGAGGCAAACTAAAAACATTAGAACCTTGGTTAGGAAAGGATTGATTTGGTAATTGAGCCAATGAGATGACGGAAGTGAGTTTTTGGTGGGAGAAAAGTCAAATCAAACCATTCAAAAGTCAAATTGGCACTTTAAAATAGCAATCATATGATTCTTTAATTGATCTCAATTCATGGATTAGTCCTAATTCAAAAATTGATCCCTTTTCATGATCATTTGATTTGTGCAAGGGAAATATATGAAGGGCCCAATTGAAAATTATGTTTGATTTCACGATGAGGATACTAATATAAAATAAAAATAATAATGAAAAGCATGTCTCGGAGGATCTCAATTCTTGAGTCAAGGCTCCTTTTGTCAAATCAAACTAATATATCAATGCATTCAAATAATTTATTAAAAGAAATTCCCTCTCAACCTTATTAAATGCAAAAGAAAACAAATTGCCGAGTCGTTGGAGAAGTGGAAACACACCAAGCGAAGTAATGAGTCTCTAGAAAATAAATTTGGATCTTAACATGAAATGCCAAAACATTCTCATGTTTCCATTTATCATGGAATTAATGTGTAGCAAGTCCTAGTAAATCTTACATGGTGAGGACTCTAATAGTCATACTTGTATATTGACCAACAAGGCTTATTTATGGTGCTAGATGATGAAATAGCGAGATTTATTTATTTAATTCTTGCATCAAGAAACCAAGTTTAGCTTTCATTATAGAGCCTACTAAATTTTCAATATAAATATTTTCACCATGCATAGATATAATATCCCTTGGGTGTCACTCCATAATCAATTAGAATCCAAAGCCATAGTGGAATCATCATAGTGTCTCAAACCTTTCTCTACTACCATAAGTATTCTTAGCCCTTACAGAGTTATATGCATGCCTCTTCAATAGTTGCACTTCCTTTCTTGGTTTTTACTTCTATTTTGAAATGTGCATTAGTAATCAGTGGGCAAGGGAAGCTATAGCCTTTACAAGCTTGATAGGGGATGGCTACCAACTAATGAGATTTATTTAATTCTTTATTGAGAATGGTTATTAAAGTGATTCCCTTATTATTTTTAGCCCATATATTGAACTCTTCACCCTTAATGTTGAGCCTCCAAAATTGCCTTCTTTTTGACAATTTATCTCTTACCTTTCACTCATTGTACCTCTACCTTGAGTTAAAAGTCATCATAGCTATACAAATGTAGTAATAAGGTTAAAGTCCATTATCACCTCAAATATATATGTTTTTCTTTATCAAATTGATTTGATTAGGCATAAGCTACAAATATTTCATATTTTACAACTCCACTAATATTCTACAGATGATTCAAAAGTTCTAAAGGATCTCATGTGCTATAAATCAGTTGGAGTATATAGAAAGATGTTAAATGATGTTGAGATTGTGACCTAGATATTAGTTATAGATGGAAGTTCATAGATTCAACTCAACATTCAAGTCAAACTCTCGGTCAAAGCGATGAATAACGCACCTATAGGAAGCATAATATCAAGCAAGTGAGATTCATATCAACTAAGGAGACTTATGAGCGAGATACGATGATCTGAAGAAGACACAATTTCTGAGGGTTAAATTTGATAATGTGTTCTTTTCATGATTCGCTTCTTGAGAGCAAATCATGAAAATGAAGAATCTTATTAGTTATGAATAATTAAGATATCAATTTAATTTCTAAATATTAGCCAATAGATTCTTAAAGTTGTTATATTCAAACTCTATTAAAATGCTTCATCTAGAAGTGAGTAGGTAGTCTAGAAGTTGATTTGAATTCTTGAACTATTGTTATTTTGTAAACTTTGTATGTGCTTTAGTAATACAATATTAGCTATGGCACTCTTACAATCTCTAGTCGTTGATTAGATTGTGTGATCTAAAGTTTACATTTACTCATGCATCTTAGGAGGGCCCCATGCAGAAGCACGAGCTAGCTTAGTCTAGTTTTACATTGCGAAGTTATTCCATTTCCTATTCTTTATTTTGTTTAGTTTATGATCTGCTTTTATTTAGTTAATACGCTCAACCTTCTACATATGTGTTTTTGTCCTCATTTATCGGTCAAGCACTTCAATAAAAACATAAAAATAATGAAACATTTACCTTGCTTTCAGTTCTGCATTCAGTATTTCATAAGGTTTCATTAGATGTTAAACTCGCACATGAATGAACTCTAACTAATGTATACACTCACAATATTTACAAAGTTTCAATGTTTTCAACCACTCTTAGAATAATTATTCAATTGCCTCTTAGAATAGAGTTTATTACTTGTTCATTAGAGTAAATGTTTATTGTTTTATGAGTAGAATAGAACTTTACTACTTTCTACTTTTCTAGAAATAGCAGTTTCATTTCTTTATTGAAACAAAGTTTTATTGCTCTCTAGATTAAATGGATTTTCATATAATATGTTCTCTTTCATGTTCAATCGAATAGATCTAGAACAAGAATTAGAATAGTATTGTCATTTTAATGCAGTAGATTGACAATCTCTATGCTTTCTAGCTTAGATTTTCCTGCTCTCCAAATATTTTATTGAAGTTTTTTTGTAGGAAGTGTTGTGTGTACCAATTTTAGATATCATTTTGTAGATAGAATTTCATTTAGAGTTTTGCAAATCCATTTCAATATATTAGATTTCTCTTTATCAAAAGTTAATTCCCTAGCATATACAGTGCAAGTGTGCTTCACAAGAATACGAACCCTGGATTGATAATTTAATGTAAGTAATTTAAGAGACAATTAAATTACCCAACATTTTTGACATGATTGTCGGGGAAGCATACATAGGCAATAGCTTTTTGATGACATTTTATTTACACAACTCTATTTAGGAGGAGCGGTAAGACGAGAGGTAAGAACCTGTGCATCATGATTGTGGGGTTCTTCCTAACCAGAGTTGTTGCAATTGCATCTCATATTAGTTGCATTCATTATTGGATGCATAATTAAAATTCATATTAAAATCATTTAGGATGCATGTATAGAGAAGGATATTTTAGGGGTATACTCATTAGAGGATGTAGTTTAATTCCATTATCACCAACCACCCCCACTAGGCCATGTGGTGATGTAAGCTCCACATCAACCGCATCTCACGCATTTCATATTTTATAGGTAAAAAAAGACTTCCTAAGGTATAAAGATTGGAAATTCTACCTAAAGAAACAACAACTTCATTTATAGAAGCAGTGGTAGAAGAACCTACCTCTACAGCCAAAGGAGTTATCTTCCTTTCTTCAACAGGTGAACAACTTATTAGATGAGAGTTAAAAGTACCTATTGAGGAAGGAGAAGAAGTGGAAGAAGAGACATTTCCTAAAGAACCATTGATAGAGGAACTAGAGAAATACAATCTAGTTGAGGAACCATACATAAGCTCTGAAGAATCAACAATGGCAGAAGGAGAAGCAAATGTTCAAAATGGAGAAGAAAGACCAATTATTGGTGGAGGGGTGGAGGTAGAGAAGGAGGTAGAAGACCTCAGGGAGGAGATAGAAGTGGTCGAGGTGGAAGAGGAAGAAGAGGAAATTATGGAGATTATCATGAAGAGGAGGATCCTTTTGGATTTCCTATTCAAGATACTAATACTACTACTACTATGAAGAATATTTCTCCAACTATTCTTCCTAATTTTCATGGCATGAGGATTGAGGATCCGAAAACATTTCTTTTTGAATTTGATGTATTATGTAGATCTTATGATTATTTTATAGATACTAAATAGTTGAAATTGTTTTTAGCCACATTGAAAGATGGGTATCTCAAATGGTTTGTGGGTTTAGGAACTAATTCTATAAGGACATGCAATAACATGAAAATATTATTCTTAGAGACATGTAAGAATTATTGCATACATCATGACCTTCGAGAAGAAGCTTTTAAAATGAATCAAAAAGAAGATGAAAGTCTTGAATATTTAGTAGAGAGATTTACATATAATGTTGAAAGAGCTAAATTGTGTGATTTATGAATTTACACATTAAAAAATATCCTACTAAGAGCTATAAGGGATGAATGGATTGATCTTCTTAACCTAATGGGTATAGGAGATGTGTATCAATTGTCATTTCATGAGATTTGTGAATTGTGCAAGCATATATCAAGAGGAAAGCCAAAGTTTGGCAGGAATCCGAGAGATCTAGTTATGTCAAGAGTAAGTAAATCTGCATCAGAAACAGTAAGTCAAGCATAACTCAGTGATTTGCTTGATAACTTTAAAATTAATATTCTTGGTAATCTTAGTGAGAAATTTGATATGCTAAGAATATAAAACAAGCAAAAAGATGAAAATGTTGTTTTGTCTATATTTTGTCCTAGATGTAGGAACAAACATGGATTATGAGAATGTCCTCTTGATAGTATTGAAATTTGTGTTATATGTGCAGAGACTCATGCTACAAAGGATTGCCCTTCAATACCAGGATTAAAGGTTGTTTACCAGGAAGAATCTAGGACAAGTCAAACATAATAACTTTGCTATGTTGCTCCTAAAAGACCTTGACAACCTTGTTAAACAAGTATGGTGCAAGAAAATTCAATCTTATGCACACCCTCAAAGTAATTGGAACAAACCCCTACCCTAAAAAACGTGGCTAGCTTAAAGGCTCAAAAATCATCTTGGTCACAAGGATGACAACGTTCTTATGGTAGAAATCCCCAATACCCTCAATCTTTCCAATAATATCTGAAATACCAACCTTGATATTATTCGATACCCCAACCTCCACAATCTATCCAACCATGATTCCAACCTCAATTGACTACAATTCAACCCCTTCCATTACCATCCACCTTATTTCCTCAAAAATCAAACCAATTACCTACACAACCACTGCCCAATTCCAATAATAAAGCAGCTTAACAACCCATTTACAAGATTACATGATAGCTCTTGTAGATTTAAATGATGTCCAACTTATATCTAGTCGAGTTTTACAAAATAAAACACCTCATGTTGTCATTCAAGAATATGTTGAAAAATGCAACAAGAAATTCTCAATTTGATTTTCCCTTTATTAAATTGAGAAAATTTGAATTTTGTTAAACACACATGGGCAGCAAGAGCAATATGAAAGATAAAACATGACAATACATTTTATTAACAACTGATATACATTTATAGTACATTGTTATGACCGTTGGGTTTCACATCCCAAGGTCTCTTGGACTACTTTGTCTATTAAGCTTCCACACTAACCCATTGAGGATTAGGTGTCCAACATTCCCCCCCTTAATCCGAAGGGTTATGTATGAGTCCAAGAAGAGAGCTGTAATAAAAAATGTGCAAAAATGCATGGCAGCACAAGGCTGAATGTGCTCTCTGAAATGTTGGTATAAAAGGTGGTGGTTTAAGGATGACCACCAACACTGGAACGCTTAGTGCAGTTCCCGAAACTCTTCCAAAACTAGCAAGAAGCTGAAGTCTTCTGCTAGAGGAAGTGCTCCTATTGTT
>APFE030152996.1:58307-81052 GCA_000404065.3 Pinus taeda
GCTGCTTTATTTGAATGAACTGTAACATTATTGACTTGCTGCTGATGGGTGGTTGTCTCAATGTTCTGAACAAAAACAGGTTCAGAATGATGTCTATTTTGATGTAGCTCTTCTTGCTATCGCTGTGATTCAAGCTGCAAAAAATCAATATTTTCCTGTGCATTACGCAGGGAGCTCTGAATGTCACAGAGAGTGTCTTTGTTGATGTTGACTATGTTTTCAGCACTAGAATGTATTAGTGTGTTCAATAACTCTAATACTCCATAAAGTCTTCCCATTTTATCAACAAATCAAACTCTGTTAAATACACTTATTTTAACCTTTTTTTCAAAGATATTAGAAGTGGCTCCTCTTTCGATTTGCACCAAGTTTTCATTGAATGGTAAAATCATACAACTTTTGGAATAAGATGATAACTTCTATATACTTTAATACTCCATTAGGCAGAATAATTTATCTTCAAAGCTATCTTAATCCAAATTCACAAGAAATATCAAAGATATATGTGAACAAATTATTTTCATCTTCATGGCATTTTCGCAATTATTGTCTTTCCTGTCAAAGGTACGACATGAAAATACTGTAACAACACCCACTAATACATCATGCTCCTCCACTGTACAAAATCAAAATACTGAAAATACATCCTTCCTTTTCAAGGAAAAAAATCAAAATGTTGGCACTACAGTCAATACATTGCACCCCACTAACATACAAAATATAAATGTGGAAACAGCAGTCATCATACATCTTGCCCCTCTTACGTACAAAATCAAATTGTTGAAACTGCAAGCACTGATATATCTTGTCCCTCCAAGTTATAAAATCAAAATATTGAAAATGTAGTCACTTTAGTTGAAACTAAATCTGAACATGCAGCCGTGTATGCTGAAAAGTCGGAAACAGTTGATGAACCTACAAAAGAAGCTGGAAATGATCTTGAAAACACTTCAGAGGCCCATATGCTTGAGGAGTTGCACCATAGCACAAAATGGATACTTCTGAACCTATTTCTGTTCCAATTCACTTTCAAGTACTAAGATTTTTCATAGGCAATCATTCACAAGCTACGTAATCATATATATACGACTTAAGTAAAAATAAAGTGATACACATCTGCCTTGGTAAAAACAATTATTTCGCCTCTCTGCTACAGCTCTCCAAAAGTCATCCGAAAGCCAAACTTGTAATATTTCTTCCAAAAAATTTACTCTGATATTCAATCTTTCTTCAATATAAGTAACAACGCAACCATTTGTATCAATCCTTCCCTAGCAGAGTTTCCAAAATATTTAAATGTAAGAGAACGGGAAATCAATTAAAAACGGCACTAGTGGATCGGCATGAAAAATTGTGCAGTGAATTGTTACTTCTCTTCCCTTGCAAATAATGAATATTTTAGAGGGCAACGATGGGCCCAACGAACAGTGCACACGGTTACGATGAATTTTTCATGCAATGCCTTATGAGGCACCCTAACAGAGCTGTAATGTTGTTGGTGATCAGTTGGTGATCCAGAATAATGGCGCCTGTCGAGCCATAGAATGAAGAATAGATGAAAGAAATATTTCAACTTTGTGGGAAGTTTTAAGGAGCAGAAGTGCTAAAAACCTTAAGAGAAGTCTTGTTTGCTCAAGCATGCGAGTTTTGCCTCATAGTGTGTACTCGGTTCTTGCGTGGAGCCCGTCATACACTACTACAGATTCCACATCTGCATAAATCTGCTCAATTCATGGGCTAGAATTCCTTTGTGATTTTCACCCGAACAAACTGTCTTCAGTCTGCAACAAAATTGATCTTGCTCGTGACACAGTTCTGCACCATCCCTCAGGAGTTCGAATTTTCTTCAAAAAACCAGAGACACCTCACATTTTCACTCTGACATCCTGGGTCTGCCTCTCGTGCTTCCATAAGACCTTTATCGCTCTGGTTACAGGATCGCACCCTCCTGGTTTTGTTGATTTAGGATGCTCTTTCCAGTTGTTGGTATACGACGGGAAAGTATGTAGGTCCTTGTTGCTCAGAAATTTGTCTTGCAGGCGAGCTCTTGTTTCTGGGTTTTTCTTGTCTCATTCCAGTTCTTGCCGCCTGCCCAGATGTTCAAGAGCATATTACAAGAATATGCACTGAAGAACTCTTATCCATTGCCTGACTATAAAGAAGAAATTGAGGGCTCAGTCCATGATCAAACATTCAAGTGTACCGTAGCAATTAATGGGAAAATGTATGAATCCCCTCCTGGTTCCACCAAGAAGAAGGAAGCACATAATGCTGCAGCTCGCGCAGCGGTCGAAGACTTATTAAAGCGGGGGTTGCTTCTTGACTTCAAAACATTTTATTTGCAGGCAACCAAACAGGACAACAGACAGCCTAAAAGTATCCTTGCAGTACTTATTTCAAGAAAGGAAATGTCCAGTCCAAGTTATAGTTTTACAGTAACTGTGAAAATTAATGAGAAACCCTATACCGGAGACCCTTCAAACAATGACAAGGAGGCTGAAAACAATGCTGCATTGAAAGAGATTAAGGAAATCGACCCCCAATATTATAATTCATTATTCCATGGTGAAGTTGATGCAAATAATGATTCCAAACAGCTTATGTCAGTCATAAATGATGCACATTCAGTGCCCGCCACACAGCCTCATAACCATACTGAACAAGATCCTTTTTCTGCACAACAAGAGCATTTAAAAAAAGAGACAGGGGATACCTATCAAGACAAAGAACATGGATCTGAGGGACAGTCCTGCCTCCATGGGAACCAATTGGATTCCTGCAGAATGTAACGTATCAATCAGAGAGGAGTGGTTTTGGCACAAATCCGAGAAGCCCAAACCGTTGAGCAAGCTGCTGGAACTCTACTACAACTCGGTGGGAAGAAACTGCCTGTTGCTGCTCAACGTTCCATCCGGCCTCATCTCGACAGAGGACTCCACCAGGTTGTTGTAGATGAAGGCGGCAATAAACACCATATTCTCAAGGGAGCCGTAGAGAAGGGAGCATTTAAAATATTAGGAGCAGTTATGAACCAGAAATAAAAATTTCAAGTTTTGCAGAAAGAAACATTGTACACAGTCTCTGGGGAAATAGAAATGTCAGAGGAGTTACACTATGTAAAACTAATTTAAGACCTACACTCTAACCGGAAGAGCATTTGCTGCAATTTCACCGAGAGAGAGAGGAATGTTTTTTTTTTTTTTTTTGAATTTAGGCAGTGGACAGACAAAGCTTATGCGCAGAAGCCATGCAGTGGATAACACAGAGCGCAGACAATAATTATGGCAGAGGTGAGCAGCACAGAGTACAATACAAGAATATTCATTAACAGCTGATTATATGGAACAACGTCAGGGGCAGCGCAGCGTTACATGCAGGTGATTATAAAAAAGCGGTCAGCAGTGTTATTATATGTCAAAGCAAAGCAGGAGCAGTGGATAAAAAAGGGGATGGAGAAATGACAGGTTGCAGCTAAAATTTAGCTTATAAAAAATTCATGAGAAAATATTCCTAAGATGCAGAATTGATGGCAGAAATGACTTGCACAAAAATGCCATAAAACAAATGGCTCAAAGTAAATATGCAGGGCAAGAATACGCCTGCTCTGATACCATGTTAAACACACATGGGCAGCAAGAGAAATATGAAAGATAAAACATGACAATACATTTTATTAACAACTGATATACATTTATAGTACATTGTTGTGACCGTTGGGTTTCACATCCCAAGGTCTCTTGGACTACTTTGTCTATTAAGCTTCCACACTAACCCATTGAGGATTAGGTGTCCAACAATTTCCATAATAGGAGATAATTTGGATGATCTTAACTTGTGTGACTTGGCTTGTGTCACCAAGTTTACTCGGTAAATTCAAGTTGGAGGAGTTAGAGTTCAGTTAAGCATGTGTCATTACTAATTTGTAGCAATCAAGGTCAGTTGTCTAAGGTTGTTTTCAATTAAACTAGTTCTAGCTGTTGGAGGAACTAATGGAGGGTCAAGTTGTTCAATGGGGCTTCAGTCAAACTCAATGATTATCCAGTTAAGTGATCATTCGACCCAAAATAGCTATTGCATGTAGAGAATTCGAGTTCCCTGGGCTTGGTGGCGATTCTAAGGCAGTGTAACATCAGTTGTAGAATAGTCTTGAGTGTATTGGTGTTGCATGCAGTCAAATGATCAGCCTAAGAAATTATGCAATTCAATTTGAGGAATTTCCTAAATAATAGGGGCATAATTCCTCAAGGAACAACGCAAGGAAATAGGAGCTCAATCAAATGAAAAAATTGACTAAGTATGGGTCAAAGGCCTTCGTTGAGCAGAGAGATAGGTTGTGCACTTGTAGGTTGTGCTCAGTTAAGCAAAGCAATTATAATACATCTCTATTAATTTGATTAATGCAAGCATGCATTAGGGTTTTTAGCATATTGCTTTCCCCACATAAAAATACTTGTTTCATCTGTGTTATTTCTTCTTGCATGTCTGAGATTTTTGTTCTAAATTGTGAATTAATGTTCTTAGAGCAGTAGAGTAGGTTTGTGTCTTGTGATTTTGATTAAAACTTCATGAGCAATTGCAAATCTACAGCCTAATTTCTACAAAATATAAAGAGGATAAAACTCCTGAAAAGGAAAAGACTTCTCGAAAGGAATAAATTCCTACATAAATAAATGACAACGAAATAAGACCAACTCCAACAACTCCTCTAACAGAGAAACCCTCTATTTCCTTATAGAATCCTTCATTCTAGAAATATTACAAATTTATAAAGGTATAGAGAAGCAAATAACATTACCAAATTATGATATGTTAGATGAGTTGAAAATTATTTGCATTAAAATCCCTTTGCTTCAAGCAATAAAGTAAATTCCATTTTTTACAAAAACAATAAAGGAATTGTGTATTAGAAAACCTAAAAGAAAAATAAAAGAAATACAAAAAGTGCAACTCATAGGGAAAATGGCAAATATTATGATGGGAAAAACAATAGTTGAAAAATAATTAGATCCAAAAAGTCCCATTATAAAGACCCACATCAATAATATTTAAATTGCAAACACATTGATTAATTTAGGTGCAGCTATAAATGTCATTACTAGGAATACTATGGATATATTAAAATTAGTTAATCTTCAATACACTCCTACTCTATTACAATTAGCAGACAAAATTGTTATCAAACCAGAGGATATATTAGAGGATGTATCAATATCCACAGATTCATAAGAGTATCATGTTTATTTTATGATATTAACTCCCAAAATTAATCCACGAGGTCATCCATTGATTCTTGGTAGGCCATGGTTAGCCACAATCGATGCATTTATAAGTTGTATATATGGAGATATGTTTATTTCTTATGGAAATGCCACTAAAAAGTTCACATTATATCCACCAACATAGAAATAATTTAAATAGAGAATGAAGAATGGATTGAAGAGGACGATGAAGATTATGAAGACATTCAACCAATTCTAACTATCTCACTGAATGATAAGGAAGGTCAATTAATGAATTTAATGAATAGCCATGATTTTTCTTCATATTGTGAACACAATTATTGTGTGCATATGTTAGAACAAAATTTTCAAGAAGATTGTGCTATTGAATACTTTCCATCTTGATAATTCAATATATCATTAAACTCAATGAAAAAATTTGGCAATTCTTTGGTAGAAATTAATCGAGGAAAAACATTAAATATCAACAATAACTTGGACGAATTTCAAAAGAAATAATTGATTAAGATGTTGTAGAAACATTCCTCTGCATTTGCATGGGAATGTACTGGCATGAAAAGAATCATTCCAAATACATCTACACATCATATTTACATACAAGAGAATTCCATACCTATAAGACAACCATAGAGAAGGATGAATCCTAATCCGAGGGAGATTGTTAAAGAAGAATTACAAAAATTGCTCAATGTGAATTTTATTTATCCAATTTCAGATAGCCATTGGGTTCCACCCATGGTTATTGTGTTGAAGAAAAATGGAAAGTCGAGATTATGCATAGATTATAAAGAATTAAACAAAGAAACTCTAAAATATCATTTTCCATTACTTTTTATTGATCAAGTATCAGATACACTAGCAGGGAAGAAATATTTCTCTTTTCTTGATGGTTTCGGCAGATACAACTAGATTCAACCTGCACCTGATGATCAAGATAAGACAACTTTTACATGTCCACGGTGTACATATGCTTATATAGTACCTCCCTTTGGTTTATGCAATGCTCCTACTACATTCCAAAGAGTGGTATTTGGTATCTTTTCTAACTTGGTCATGACAATGTAGAAGTCTATATGGATGGTTTTACTGTTTATGGGGATATTTTTAAAGAAGCTATGAAAAAAAATGGAAAAAGTCCTTCTTAGGTGTAAACAAGCTAATCTTTCATTAAGTAATGAAAAATTATTTATAATGTTTAATGAAGGAATTATTTTGGGTCATCATATTTGAGGTTCCGAAATCAAAGTGGATTCATCAAAAGTTGAAGTCATCTCCAAAATTTCAATACTAACATGTAAAAGGGATGTTTGAAGTTTTCTTGGATTCACATCTTACTACAGAAGGTTTATAGAAAAGTTCACAAATCTTGCTTCACCACTTTTAAAATTACTCACTAAATATTGTGAATTTCATTAGAAATTTGATTATCGAAAAGATTTTGAATTGTTGAAACGTAAAATTTATGAGGCACCTATTTTAAGAGGGCCAAATTTGTCCCTTCCATTTCATATTTCTACAGACTTCATCTATAGAAGTAGTGGTAGAAAAACCTACATCTATAGTCGAAGGAGTTTTCTTACTTTCTTCAACAAGTGAACAACTCATTGGACAAGAGTTACAAGTACCTATTGAGCAAGTAGACGAAGAGGAAGAAGAAACCTTTCATGAAGAACCTTTGATAGAGGAACCAAAGGAAGACAATGCAATTGAAGAACCTTACATAAGATCTGAAGAATAAACAATGGCAGAAGGAGAATGAGAGGTTCATAACAGAGAAGAAAGACCACTAATTGGTGGAGGCTGAGGAGGTAGAATTATACTGAACAACAACTGATCTGGTCATTAGAATATGTGTTTGCAAAGATGAAGCACCTGAGATACTCAAAGCATATCATGATGAGCCTTGTGGAGGGAATTTTTCTAACAGGCGAAATACATATAAAGTACTTCTTGTGGGATATTATTGGCCTTCCCTTTTCAAGGATGCCGAGGAATATGTCAAAATTTGTGATAGTTGTCAAAGGATGGGTAGGCCTATCCAATCAGATGAGATTCCCCTGTAACCACGAGTATTAATAAAACCTTTTGATAAATAGGCTCTAGATTTTGTTGGACCCATTAATCCTCCATCCAAGCAAAAGAGGTGGCTAGTATAATTTTGTGTTCTTGGTTTTGGTATCTTTTTGAATGTTTTTTTACAGAGGTGACTAATATTGTAATGTTGTTGCTCGTTCTTTTGAGTGAGTGGTTTGGTCTATGGGAAATTTCTCGCATGGAGGCTTATTTTGAATCGAATTTTCTTGAGGGAAACCAAGATCTATGGCGGTTCTCGTTTTTGTTGTGTATCACATGGAAAATTCACCAGGTTGGTTGAGGAACCATTCACTGACTAGATTTCATGACTCCGGTTAGCCTTTACCTGTTTATACCTCTTTTGGTGTTTGGTTTGTTGTTGCATGATTTTGGGCTGAGAATTGTTGTTGGGCCTACTCTATTCTGGTTGTGGGCTGCTCGTGGGGTTAAGTCGGCCTAGGTTTTTGGAAGGGTGTTGGCAAGTAAGACTCAGTGGGAGATCTGGCTTGGCCAAGATTGTGAAGGCATGTGTGGTGGTTGTGGTAGAGCTCACATTTGTTCGAGCGAGTTCTGGTGGTAAATTCTTCTTGGGTGGCAGGGTTCTCTTCTACAATTTAGGTAAACAATTCTTGGGTGTCGAAAACCATGCCTAGTCAGTGTGGTCATCCCTGTCGCAGAGGTGGGCAGCACGGCCCTATCGGGCGCCTAGCCAATGACCTCAGCTCGACGTCAAAGGATTCGGTCAGTGGGGAATCAGTGGGTGATGTTGCACATGCTCGTGGTCATTCTCCAAGCATAGTGGAGGCACCAACCATGCTAGAAACGATTGTTGAACAACTAAGAGGATTCCAACCCAATCTAGACATTCTAAGAGAGCACCATTATGAAAATAAGGACGAATTGGTGGCATACATGAACAATATTCAATTCAACCTCAATGAGACTTTACAGTAGATCAAGAGCATTCGATGGAACCAACAACACCTCAACGACCATCTGCGCGACTTGGAGGCTCGAGTAGAGCACATTGAATTTCATATGCATGAGTGAGATGGCCTTCCAGCAGTTCCTCCTGGGCTTTCTCCTCACCATCCTCTGTGATATGATGTTCTCAGATTCTCTGTCTTTTTTGCCGCCTTTTTTCTATGTAAGTCTAGTTAACCTATCGACAATAATGGTTGTATGGTTAATTGTGATGGTTCACCAAGGCTTTTTTCCTCCTCCCTTTTTTGCTCACTCATGAATCAAGGGCTGCCAGACCCCCCCTACAAAGGGGGAGAGACCGACTGAGCATCTCAGCTATTGAGGGAATTTCACCAGCATCCGATCCCCAATTCTTGTTCACCCTGGATGATCATGTTGGGTGAATTGTTACCTCGTAGAATCGTGCTGGGTGAGCAAACCAGCCGCTCGCCACAGTACTTACTTATGGGCTAACTGATCCACTTTGACCATTGAATTAGAAATCTTCACTGATACAGACGGACAGACAGCTGGAGAAGAATTATGTATGCCTCTATGTTGGTCGATTATTGGGGAGATCTAAGGCAGTGCAGTAGGATGGCTATAATCCCTATATGGATGGGTGGATGACTGGCTTTGGTGACCTCGGCTGTGAGAAGAAACCTACTGGGAAGTAGTTGCCATAAAGTTGGGTAATATATCCTCCCTGCTTTCTTCCAAGTAGTTGCCTACCCCAAACCCCTCCGTTCGCTATTTATAGCCCTGGCTTGCATTCTCTGGCTCCCCTTGCATTCATCTTTGGTTTACTTGAAGCCAAGGGAGCCGTTAAGTCAATTTTTGTACTCTGGTTTACTATGTTGATAATATAAAAATGCTATTTTTATCAACAAAATAAATAAACTATTTACATCAATAAAATAATTAAAATATAAAATGTTAATATAATATATATGTGTGTGTCTGCATGCGCTTAATGTTTTACGTTAGTGAATAAGTAAATATTTATAATCAAAACACAACTAATACAAAATCAAACAATGATTATTATAGTCCTTGCTTGATTAAGTTATATATGGAAAAATATTTTTTTATGTTCATATATATAAATTGAATTTTAATATTAAATATTATATAAGGAGTATAAATTAATAATAGTTATTTTCCATTTTTTTCTAGTTCTTTTCCATTTTTTCCTACTCATATATAATAATATTAAATAAAAATTAATAAAGGATAATGGAAGGACAAAAATAAATTAAATATTAGAATGAATCGCTCAATACCAAATATTATATAAATGTATATCAATAAAAAAAAATGTGTGTGTGTGTATATATATATATAATACTGAGTATATGCTTATTATACTTTTTTAGATATGGTATTACACATTCATTTTTGCTTTGATTGCTTTTTAGTTTGTCTTTGACCAAAAATTTATGCCGCTTATCCATAGTTTAACATTGAGAATTCAATTTTTGTTATTTATCATTATTATTATTTAAATTTATTTATTTGTAAAATGATTGGTTGAGGACCTATTATGGGCTCTTTAGTAACTTCTATTTCTCTTAGTTACTAATTTTTTTTTTCCCTCCATATTTTAAATTTAAAATGACTTACGACATTGAGTTTTAGTTTGACTTGTATATTAATTTTCCTTTGACCAAAAAATTTTGGTGTTTATCCATAGTTTAACATGAATTCAATTAAGAAGAGTCTTTTCGGTAGAAATCACATAGGAGAAAATTTTGCCAACGCGTTTTGGACCAGCTAGTGTGGTTCATGATCAAGGCCTGATGAAGATGCATATCATGGCACAGGCTTAAATAAAGGGTGATGTAGAGACCAAATGATCATATAACGACTAAGAATTAATATTTTAATAATGATTATTAAGATCAAATAATATTCCTATAACGCCTAGTTTAAGAAATAATAATTTATAATTTATAAATAATAATTAAAAATAATAATATTAATATTAATATTAATTAAGAAAGATCCAAAAATGTAAAAATTAATAAGAAACAAACAATCCAAGTCAACCAAATACAGGGAACAGAGTCAAAAAATAAAAATAAAATAAATAAATAGGAGTCACGACCTCATTAGTGAGTCAAGATCCTATAACAAAAATAATAATTAAAGGAAACTAAATTAAAACAAAGCAATCAAAAGGGAGGGTAAAATTATTATAGATAGATGATATGTGTGTGTGTGTGTGTGTGTGTTGGTGTGTAGTAGACACTATTGTACTAAGGCTTTCCTCAAAGCTGAAAAAGGTCCTAAGGCTAAGAAAGAAACCAAGCAACGTTTTTTTTAGGTTCATCTCCCTTTTATCCAAGGAACTACAAACAAGATTGTGAGGATCCTAAAGAAGCATAAGGTTCCTTCAACCTTTATGCCTCTAAATACCATCTGAAGCTCCCTAAGATCCGTTAAAGACCCTGTGGACCCCAAAAATATGAAAGGTGTTTATGTTATCCCTTACTCTTGTGGGACACCCTACGTTGGTGAGACTGGTCGCTTGATTAATCAAAATATCCGTGAGCATGCAACTAACATCAAACATGGAAAGACTCGTTCCTCTACTTTGGCAGAACATGTAGAAAAATCTAGGCATTACATCTACATTGAGGAAGCCCATGACATTGTCAAGGTTAGTCATTTCCATCATCGTAAATTCAGTGAGGCCTTGGAAATCGAAAAAAGACCCAATAATTTAAATAGAGATGATGGTTGGAATATTAGCAGAAGTTGGGTCCCTGTCCTCTTCCTAGTTTGTTTCTGTTTGCGGATTGTTTTGTTTTTTAAGGTTTGACGTTTCTATTTATGAATTTTTTTTCTATATAGGTATTTGCATTTAATGTTAATATTCTCTTGATCTGTTTTCTCACCTAAAAATAAATAAATAAAATTCTCTCCCTTTTGATTGCTTTGTTATAATTTTAGTCTCATTTAATTATTATTTTTGTTCTAGGATCTTGACTCATTAATGAGGTCGTCTCTCTCTCTCCTCTCTCTCTGATGTATATAATATTACTTTGTTTCCTATCTTTTGGTTGACTTGGAATGTTTGTTTCTTATTATTGTTTATGTTTTGTGGTTCTCGCACCATATATAAGTATATATATATATTCTTAATAATTATTAAAATTATAATACTATTATTCTTAAACTAGTCATTAGGGAATATATATTGATCTTAATAACTCATTATTAGAAATTATTATTTTTCATAAACTAGCCAATTATTACATATATATATATATACTAATATATCAATAATCATTATTAGAAATATTATTCTTTCATAAACTAGCCATTTATTACATACATATATATATATATATAGATAATAGATATTTTACCCTCCTTTTTGGATTGCTTTGTTTAATTTTAGTCTCTTTTAATTATTATTGTTGGTATAGGATCTTTTTTTTTAACTTGGATCGTTCTTGTTTAATATTAATGTTTATGTTTTTTCGATCTTTCTTTAATTAATATTAATTTTACATATTGTTGATTTTATTTCTAATTATTATTTATTGTTAAACTAGTCATTAATACAGAGTATTATTTGATCTTAATAATCATTATTAAAATACTATTAGAAATTAAAATATTATTATTCTTAAACTAGTAGCCATTATAGGAATATTATCATTATTAAAATATTAATTTTCATAAACCAATCGTTATATGATCTTTTGGTCTCTATGTCGCCCTCTATTTAAGCTTGTGTCATGATCTGCATCTTCATCTGGTCCTCATGATGAACCACACTAGCTTTCTCCTATGTGATTTCTACAGAAAAGACTCTTCTTAATGTAATATGGATCACACAAGCCTAAATTTAGAAATGAATACATTTTTTGTTATTTTTTATTATTATTTAAATTTATTTATTTGTAAAGTGGTTGGTTGAGGACTATTATGGCTCTTGTAGTAACTTTCCATTTCTATAACTTAATAAGATAATAATAATAGAGTTTATTTCCCCCTTTTCATTTAATACTTTTATTTGATTTTTTTTTCATTTTCTTATTAACTTTTCCATCTTCATGAAATTTAGTTTTTTCTCCTATCTTCAAATTAAGATAACTGTATATATATATATAGCTATATATATATAGATATAAATACTATATATAACTATATATATTATTATACTATTATATATATATATAATATTATGATATATTAAAAGTGTAATATGTTAATATAATATTAATTGTTTTATTTTTGTGATGAATTATTTGTCTTTATTATTTTTTAGTTTAATTAAGTTATATTTAAGCTAAGCCGCGGGTACCAGCTACTATGTAGCCCTTGTTATTATTGTGTGTGTGTGTGTGTGTGTGTGTGTGTGTGTGTGTGTTTCCCCTGGAAAAATCTTAATCTTTCATTATTTTTGAAAAATTACATGTAGTAGATGCTTTGCAGCATATGCATCATTGGCCCTTGGCCATCTCGGTGTGTATTAGTCAAAAATGGAGCTCTGTTTATCCAAAAAAATTGTGCAGGTGTATCTATCTTAATTCACCACACATGGTGACAGCATAAGAGAGTCTGATAAATATGTATCATATCTGATATCTACAAAATACATTCACCACGCAGGGCGATGTCCTTACTATAAAGTCTGTAAATGAAAAAACATACTGAAATATATACAATGTATAGTCTGAGCAAGTTCCAAAAATAGGGTTAGGGTCTCTCCGCCATATGATATGTCTGATCAATATATGGCCTGTGATAGTATTGGTACTCATATGTACCCCTTTGTTCTTGTATTATCCACTGGCCTCTGGGTAGTAGTGTGGCCTCCTTGGAAAGCCTGTCAGCACTGCAGTTATGTTGCCTGTAAATATGATGACAAGAGATGGAATTAAACTGTGCTTTGAAAATGTTCACTTCATCCAAAATATTACTAAGAGTGTGTGCATGGCAAGCAGTAATGTCATTGAACCAATTTACAATCATTTTTTAGTCTCCATAAATTTGTAGATCAATGCATTCATGGCCAAGTGAAAAGTGCAGCAAATGGCGAAGGGTGATAAGTTCTGCAAAATTATTAGTCCCTTCTCCAAGCCCCATCTTAACCTTAAAATGATGTTGTTCAGATATGTACAGTATGAATCCTCCCCCACATCCTTGGTTCTGAGCAACACCGTCAAAAAATGCCCAGGGTGTATTCTTATCAATGGGGGTGGGAGCAAGTGGTCTCCTAGGGCGAGATCTGATGGGATCAGGCAGTTTGTGATAAGATGAGATGATCTTGGCGGTGATATTCTGTCATCTAGGTACGGCTTCATCAAATATTATTCGATTTCAAGTCAGCCAAATGTTCCAGCATATGAGGAGAGGGAGACAGATCTGCTTTGATCCACGATGCGCACTACACCAACTTTCCCAGGCATGGTTAATGTTATCCCCCTCCCATCTACCGGACAGTTGAATCGAAGAAGAGACAGTCTGCCAGAGGTTGATCAATGATTCACAATTAAGAAAGAGATGTTCTGTTGTTTCAGATGATTTTTTACAGAGGACACACCAGTGTGGTCCGTGAAGGGCACGGTGAGATAAGGATTCCCCCGTGGGGACCTTGTTGCTGAGCACGCACCAGAAGAAAAGTTTGGTTCTCAGAGGGGAGCTTAACTTCCAAATGCTCTGCCACCAATTGTGAGCCTGCTCTGTCTATCTGTTAGATATCAGTCCGAGGTAACCGGCCTTTGGAGTGTATACTCCATTCTTCGCAAGACACCAAATGAGTTCGTCAAGTCCCTCCTTAATCCTGATGTGAGATTCACTCAAAGCTGTTGTGTAGTCATGCCATGATTGGTGCCATTAAGGAGGGATGTTGAGCTGATGGACAGATTTCCAACTTTGAGCGAAAATGATGGAATTCCTTTGATCTACAATGTGAGCTATAACACTGATATCTTACTGGTTTAGATGCAAAATTAGATCTCTCGATAGATGGAACCTACCTCCCCCCCAAGTCCAGGGATCCAGTCCGATGCGTGCTTTTGTTCCATCGTTTATCCTCCAAGCCATATTGTTACGAATGATAGGTAGGAAGTGGAGAAGGGCCTTCCAGACAAATGATATACCTGTCCTCGACCAGTTAGGCAGACGCACCCAATCCATGATTTGTAGAGGCCAAATGTATTTATGATAAGTGACAGAGGTGCAGAGCTTCTGTCCAGTTAGCAAAGTCCAGCCCATTCTTGCTGCCAGTGCTTGGGCAAACAGAGCTAAGTCCTTTAATCCCCAGCCTCCACATTTTTTGGGCAATGCAATCTTATTCCATCTGACCCAAGCGAATATCTTCTTATCTTGTTGTCCATTCCATAGGTATTTATTGCAAATCTGTTGTAGACGGGCAAGGATGTTCCTAGGGATCCATGCCATTGCCATCCAGAAAACAGGTGTGGCCTCCAAAACTGATTTGATAAGAACTAGTCAACCTGCTCTAGATAAGAATCTATGGCACCAGTTTGTGAGCCTTTTTTCCAGCTTGATGACCAGCCAGATCCAGTCTGCAATTTTTTGGCTGAGGGGTTTGATCCAAAATCCCATATATTTAAAACCATGGTTGAGTGGAAGAATACAGTATGGAAAGTGTTGCTGAGCAAATCGAGAGTCATGGATGGATGTGTGGGCTAAAGTAATAGTGGATTTCCCATGGTTAGCCAGCATACCAGTAGCCTTAGAGAAAAGGGAAAGAACATTGGAGAAAGAGGCTGAGTCTCTAATACTACCATCGAGAAAAATGAGGACATCATCCACAAAAAGAAGGTGAGTGAGATAACATAGATCATTAATTTTGATTCCACAAAGTCTGCCTTCCCTCTTTACTTGTGCAAGGAGCTGACTAAGACCTTCCATGACAATCAGGAAGAGTAAGGGGGAGAGGGGGCAACCCTATCTGAGTCCCCTTTCAACATGAAAGAAATGAGAGGTCAATCCATTGATGAGAACACTGAAAGTTGGAGTAGTGATCCATGACATGATCTAGGTGGTGAAAGCATGTGGGAAGCCAAGGTGAATGAGAAACATTTTGATGTAGAGCCAGCTAACTCGATCAAAAGCTTTTGCTAGATCGATCTTTAAGATGATACCTTTTAGCTTTTTAGACCGAATCGAGTGGATGGCTTCATAGGCCATGCCAATGGCTTCATGTATTTGTCGACGCTCAAGGAAGGCGAACTATTTAGATGATATATGATGTGAGAGAATAGGTCTGATCCGGTTGGCAATGATCTTTGCGATGATCTTGTAAAGACAGTTGCAGAGGCAGATCGGTCGAAAATCATTGAAGGATGAAGGGGAGTCAGACTTGGGAATGACAGCAATGAAGGTGGAATTGATGGCATCATATAGTTTACAAGAGGTCTTGCATTCTTCCACAACTTTGAGCAAATCTTGCCCCAAGAGTTCATAAAAGGCGAGATAGAATTTGATCGACCATCCATCCGGCCCTGGACTTTTATCTTTTTTAAACCATTTCAGAGTTCCTTTGAGTTCGCCAGATGTTACAGGAGAGTTGAGCTATTTTGCCGCATCATCATCCACAAATCGAGGAAAGTGGCCAGCAACATTGATGATGTCTACTAGGCTTGACCCTTGGAGGGATTTGTAGAGATTCTGAAAGTGAGAAGTACCCAGGTGGGAGAGCTTATTGAAGGTGTAATCCACAGCCCCATCAGGTAGGGGCAAATACCATATTGTGTTATTTACCTTTCTTCCCTTGGAATAGTTCTGAAAGAATTTTGTATTATCATCTCCTGCTTGTAGCCAGATAGCCCTACTCTTAAGTCGCCAGGTTTCCTCTCTTTCCTTCAATATCCTTTCCTTCTATTTCTCTAGCTTTATAAGGTGATATTTTTCACTTGCTAATGTAAATCCAAGGTTACGTTTATGTGATAGCGCACTTAGTTTAGTCTTAATTATAGATAAAGTGTGGTCATCACTCTAATTCTTCTCTTCAGCCCAGGTGATGGAGAGGTGCTTGAGCTGGGTCAAATTGCGACAGAATCCCTCAGCGAGGGATCTATGTCTCGAGATGGGGTTTTCCTTCCATAAGTCTGAGACCAATTTGGTGTATCTAGGGTCCTGTAGCCAAATATGATTAAATTTAAAGGGTGGCCTGAACATTGGATGGGGGCCGAGGATCTCTAAGAATATGGGAGAGTGATCAGAAATACCCCCAAAACCTACCCATTGCCTATATCGATGTAGCTGATGAAATAGAGGTACCTTAATGAAAAAACGATATAGCCTTCTAGCAAGAGTTGCTTCCCCCACCCTTCTGTTCCTCCAAGTAGGAAGGGGTTTGTTCATGGGGACATCTGCAAGATTATGTTGTTCCAATAGATTCATCATGTACCCTGAGAGAGGATCCACTTGAGCTTGGGATCCCCAAGATTCCTCGAATCCTATGGAGAAATTGAGGTCACCCTCGAGGACCAGATGATCGGGGGAGGAGATCGAAAGATTGAGAAAGTGCCGCCAGAAGTCCTCTCACTGATGACAGGGTCCATAAATGTTGATGACCCGGAGATTCATGCCAAGCTCGGCCAAGAAGATGTCCAATCCAATAAACCCTGATCCTCCCCAAGATTTTAATACCTTAATGGTATGAGGGTTATGTCCTATGGCTAATCCCCCAGGGCGTCCCATAGCATCAAGGGAGTAGAAGTTCCAACCAAGTTTTAAGGAGGCTAAAGATCTGGATATGAGTTCAGCATCTCCCAGGGTTTCTTGCAACATGATGATGTCTATAGGCTCAGCTTCAAATAACCTACGCAGGGCTAGTTTTTTGGATGCACTAGCCATACCTCTACAGTTAAATGAGAGGCACTTCATGGGGGAACCCTCCCCGAGGTGTTCAATGCTCCAAGAACCCCTTCCAAGGTAGATTGTTTTCCTATGACAACTTCTGCCCCAACCTTTTGGATAGCTTTAGTAAGATAGGATTTCCGACCATGAGATGAATAAAAAATTAGAACCGGGGAGGGAGAGTCCCAACCCTGTGTAGAGAGGTGAATGACCTTCGAGATGCGATCGGGACCGCAAATTATATTTGTGAGGCAGATCCATCCCGTCAGTAGAGGGAGGGGAAGGATTGGATATAGAGGGAGGAAAATATGGAGTGGTGGTAGCTATGGTTGGTGAAGACAGGGCGAGAGAGCATTGTATAGTGGAGGTGTTCATAATAGATGAAGAATCATGAAATGTGCTGCATGAAATTGTAACACGTTGAGAGGAAAGTGAAGTACCCGCTTTTTTCGCAACCTCAGCAGCAGCTCATGATCACGGCAAAGGAGGAGATGGTGTCTTGTGAGCTCCTTCTACTGCCATTGGAGTGCCAATTCGAACAAAGGCCCAAGGTGTCGGAACAGGGGTGCGGTCTAGGGGGGTAATAGATGGCCCTTGTTAGAGTTAGTCTGTGCAGCCTTCGTCCAGTGATCAAACATCTCTTACAAAGTGATTTTAGGGTGTCAAGGTCAAATTTTGTCATTTTAGTGAGGCTTCAAATAAAATTTGGTCACTGGGTATTAGTTCTAGGATTTGTTTTCACTCCTTCCAAAGTCTTCCAAGTATTGGTCCATGTCACCATTCGAATGAGTGTACCATCATTAAAAGAGAATCATTATTTCATGTTCCAATGCATCATTTTACACCTTGTTTGTGCTTCAGTTGTGCTCAGGTAAGACTCATTTCCCTCTCCTAGGGTTTTTGTTTCTGAGCAAGCCAAAATGAATTTGGAAAAAGTGAGAGAGGTTTTTGTCCAAAATAGGCCAAGGAAGAAAAACCTCCTTCAATTTTTACACAGGTGTCATGGTTTTAGATAAATGTCAACAATACAATCGCTACAAGAGAGTTGTTGCACCTCTGGAGTGACCTTAGAAAAATCAATTTTTCTCCTAGATGGACTGACCAAATGACTTTCTTGATGAGTCAAATTATAAGTAGACACAAAGATCTTTCAAATGAGCTATCATGAGCTCAATTTGGAGTTGAGGAAGGCTTTCAAACGTTAACTGCAACAGCACTATGCATTTTGGCAGCCTCATTTTGCACATTTTGACCAGTCTTGGGAGATTGAGCTTTTGACGGGGAAAATGAACTCCAAATTGAAAAATTCAAGATGTTCTAGAAAGTAGACTTGACAAGATTTCCAACTAGCTATTACACACCCAATTTGGACATTAGGAAGGCTGTCAAAAGTGAGTTTGAAGTGGCGCTGCGCTTTTGAGGAGGGAGTTGCGTTTTTTAGTTGGCGTTGCGCACCTAGCAACATTTCTCTGTGAAATTTCACACAGGAGTTGCGCTTTTAGAGTGGCACTGCGCACCTGTGTGAGGCGCTGCGCTTCTACCCAGCAAAGCTCAAAATTGCTCCAAATCTCTCAAACTTACCAAATCACCTCCAAATTTCCTCTTGAGAGGTAAGTACTATCATATTTGTTGATGTTTAGGGTGCCCATATGGAATTTTTCTTGGTCTTTCCTTTTTTAAATTAAAACCCTAATTTCTATGGTAAACCCTAGTTTTCCTATTGTTATCACTCACTATTGATATCAAACCCTCATTCCCTCTATTCTATTACATTTCATCACTCCCCTATCCCTCCCCAAAACCCCCCTCCTCCATCATTTACCTATCATTTCACCTATTGCTATTTTTGACATTTACATTCATTTCCCCAAGTCATTGCCCATACCATTATCTATAAACCATCACATTGTGCAAATTAAGGTAAACAATGGACAGAGACAGTGACTATGAGTATGAGGAGGAGACATTCAGTGACAGCTCTATGGAAAGGCACTAGGAGACTTTTTGCAGCTTCCAAGCAAGTGTTTGCTCCATGGGAGGTGGAAGGGACCTTGCCTTATTCATTAACAAAGCAGGTATAAGTGCAGAAATTAGACAAAGGGAAAGGAAAGGTCCAAGAGGAGGATCCTAATGATGAGAATGAGAGAGAGTTTGAGCTTGCCCAGCATGAGGAGCCAGAGCGTCATCACAATCATCATGGAGTGGAAGTCATTGACCTGGAGAACTTAGATGAGGCTTCAGAGCAAAATTTGCTCTTATTAGCGAAGGATGCTCATATTCAGATGTTGATGGATACTCTCTCAAGGGAAAAATTTGTCATTGCTCATTTGAAACAAGAAAACAAGCAGCTAAATGACAAACAAGATCTCATGGAGCTTCAAATGCTCAAATTGAAGAGGCAAAGTGACAAAGAGCATCATAGGAAATATTGGCTTGAAAGAGTCAATTTTCATTTGGAGAAGCTACTACAGAGGGCTAACAGAGATAACGAGATGATGAGGCACATGGCCTATCACTACAAGACACGGAACAAAATTTGCAACATGACTATGAAGAGGACAAAAGTTAGGTTGAGGAGAGCCTTAGAGGGAAAGAAAGAGCAATATAGACTCAAAATATTGGTTGAAGCTTCTTTGGCCAACCAAAGCACTTGATGGTGGTGATCCATGCCAAATTTGGGCAAATTTTGAGAACTCTTTGCATTTTTGAAATTTTGAAATTCTTAACACAAAAAATTTGCCCAGAAGCGTAGCGCCACCGGCACTGCGCTTTTTCCTGGAGCATCAAATGAAGGAAAAGTTTATATATTTGGATTCAACATGATGAGAACATTCATCCCAGAAAATTTCAGAAGTTTTGGAGCAAAACTAGCCCACCAAAAGGTCCAAAAACTACCAAAAAATGACCTTTCTGCCTCATTTTGGACACACAAAAGTAGTCTTGGGAGATTCAAGTTTTTAGGGGGTAAATGACCTCCAAATTCAAAAATTCAAGTTGTTCTAGAAATTAGACTTGAATACCTTTCCAATGAGCTATCATCGGCTCAATATAGATGCCAAGAAGGCCTCCAAAGCTAACCTGAAAGTGGCATTGCGCTTTTGACCAATTTGCCAGAAAATCAAATTTTCGCCTACTTTCACTGCAAATTGACTTTCTCTCTCCTCATGGATGATTTTATTATTGTAATTAATGACTTGGAATGTAAATGTAGTAGTGAAATGATCTTAGAGGGTAGATTCATCAGTTTGAGGTGGTTTTGGGGTCAATGTATCAGTTTCCATGCTTATAGAGACAAGTTGTTCCACTGCCTATATTCTTGTTCCCTGTTTGGAAATGGTTGTAACAACTCCTTTTCTCTTGGTTTCGACCCCGAATGGCTAGAATAGGTGGTTTTATGTCTATATTATGTATTTTTTCTGTCATTAGCAGAGGTTGGACTCTCTTGGATGCTCTGAGCTTGATTGTACACCATTATAAGCAGTTTGGCAAGGAAATTAATAGGAATTGCAGCTATTTTTACGGGATACCTGTGGTATGGTGCTTTTTCATAGTTTCTTCTTTGTTAACAATTTCTTATGCGTTTTATGTATGTCATCATCTATTTCACTGCTTCTAATTGAATGATATCAAGATAGATAGGTAGAATCCATTTTTTGCAGTGCTCTACCTTGGGAAATCATTCAGTACTCTATGTTTTCTATTGTTTGAGTGGGATCCATGATTGTCTCATGCCCTCCTCAGCTCCTTGTTGGTCTTAGACATCTCACCTCACTTTCAAGTGCTAAAACCTATACCTACCTTGCCCCATAGAACACCCTGCATTCTGACGTAATTTCCCAGACCTAAAACTGCCTAGCTCCATCTAATCCACAAACACCAACAAATTCAATCAAAATCTTCTGAGCTACTATACCTAGCCTAAAATCCCTATCTGATCCAGTCGCCTTGACTGAGATCCTAAAGGAGAGAGCCCTCTCCCGACCTGGTAGGGCTAGCTACCAGGTTAAGCTTGGTTTGTGGTTACCTTAGGAATAACCTTCCTTCAGCCTGAGGTCAAACTAAGTGATAACATCCCCTTTGTAGTAATTGGTGCACTCGGAGGATCCGGTGATTTCTTGATCAATGGGAAATCCTTGAAAATTTGCTCCACTTTGTGACATCTTCTGCAGCGGAACGGGACTCCTTCATAGTCCAAGATCTGAATCCGAGTGAAATTCCTCCATTAGAGAGTGATTTTTTCCTCCAGACCCTCGCGCATGTCCAAGTGAGCCAGAATTCGAGCTAGGGTTCGATTCTTGGTCTGAACAAAAGATTTATCATGGTCTAGGTATGTGTCGAGCGTGTTTCCAATCCTAAGGAATACCTCTTTGGACCAATACTGCAGTGGGAGTCTAGGTAAATGAACCCAGAGGGGCCCTACCCCAATCTGCTCCCTCTCCGGATCAAATAAAGGGCTCCATCTCTTAAGGAGGAAAGGGTCCATCTCAATATGCCAGTACCTAGCAAGAATCAGATTCGTGTAGTCCTCCTTTGCAAAGTGCAGTGCAAACCAACCCCGAGGAAGGACCTGAACCTTCAGCAATTCTTTGAGGATGTTTCCCCAAATTTCTTGCACCGAGAGGGTCAATCTTCCCGCTGTATATGCCCTTCCACAAACATGTCCTACCAAGACAGAGCCAACCTTATTTGCAGCTTCCCCCATTGTTATACCTTCTCCAAAGAAAATGTTGAGGTCCTTTGTCATAACCTTCACACACTTTGTTTTTCGCTTTCCGGTCCAAGGAGCTGATAGATGATCTAGTAACAGATCTGAGGAGGCAATCCCTTCCTGTTGCAATTGGGTCGTTGATCTAAGCTTAATTGTGGGCATTTCGAAACACCCAGACAGAGAATTCGCCGAGTGGGGTGGGTTATGGCCAAGGGATGAAGGGGTTTCTACAGGCTAGGCCGGAAGCAGTGACAAGGTCGATGGGTGGAGATGGCTGACCAGAGGATTGGGCTCGAAAGAAGGCAAGGGCGGCAAGATCACAGTGAGAAGGTGGAGAGTGCTGAGGGATAGCGGGGGGCAGTCGAGAGCCGGTGGTCTGATGGATAAAGAACCAAAAAGAAGTAATGAAGCGTTGTGACCAGGGAGGGTGACCACCGAGATGGAACAGGATGGAGCTAAGACAGATGGAAGAGGGGAACCAAAAATTGGCAGATTAGGGTTAGGGTTTCCGAAAATAACTTGGTCGGGAAATGGGTCTAGAGAATAGTCGAGCTCCTCGATGTCCATGACCTCATCCATTCTTGAAACATGTGAACAGTAACGTAACCACCGGCAAATGGAGACAGCTGCAACGGACACAGTCGGTTTCCCAGGGAGCTGCAGTAGAATCGGTCGTGCTACAGTAAATTCGAGGGTAATTACCCTAACCCTCTGCTAGGCCACCTAAACGAAAGCTCCACCATCCTCTGCGTGTGTGTGTTATAATATAAACAATATTAATTAATCATATTGTTTATTCTTTTGTGATGACATTTAACAATAGAACATTTTATTAATTGTTTTATTTTTGTGATGAAATCTTTGTCTTTATTATATTTTAGTTTAATTAAGTTATATTTAAGCTAAGTGGC
>APFE030152996.1:81796-107956 GCA_000404065.3 Pinus taeda
ATTTTGTTGAAAAAAAAAAACTTCCATATAAATATATATAGACTAAGATATATATTTATTTTGCCTTTTACTAATTACACAATATATTAATAACTAATTTCTATGAGATAATATCCATACTTTCATCGATAATTATTCACATGAACTTATTCTTTATAATATTTAAATATCATTTTGCTTTTGAACTAAATGAATTTTCACTTACAAATTTTAAGAATAACTGATAATTTTCTTAATTTAATTATCGTATAACAAAAAACATATACTCTTTATTTGTGTATTTAGTCGCATTAAATTTAAGCGTATGTTATGTATTTTGAAGCTTTTCGCTATACAATATTAATTTTATTTTAAAATTATACAGAAACTAAATTAGCCTATAAGATTTGATTAATTGGAGAGACTCTTTTTTCCTGTGCAATAATTTGATATTTAATTTATGAAATGTGTATATTCTGTTTTATTGAAATTTAAGACTAATAATTCTAACAAACATTCATTTTTAATTGTTTAATTAATAGACATTTTAGAGTTTTTAGTTCGGAATGGGTGAATTTTTATAATCGTTTAATTAATAGACATTTTAGAGTTTTTAGTTGGGAATGGGTGAATTTTTATAGGTTAGTGCTCACTCATCTTGCCATTTGTGTGTTAACTCAGTGTTGCCATGTGTCTTGCTCTTACGTTGCTATTTGCTTTTGCTTTTTTTTTAATTTTTTTACAAAATTTCAGAACGCATTTTTTCCCTAATAGAGAAGCCATTTTGAAAACCGAATATACCATCGGAATCAGCGTGATGAACTCCTCGATTTGGCACTGGTTTCATAAGCATCTTAGACTATTAAATTTTGAGCATTTTGAGGATCCTCTTGGATCAGAAAGAAAGAAATTATTTTCAACGTCCATGACACTAAAGATAGCTTATGAGATAGATTGTTTTGCTATCTGATTCCTATATTCATCCCTTTTCCTATGTAGCCTCACAATGAATGCATTGCTTCTTGACAATCCCCTCGCTGAAAAAAATTATCCCAATAGCTAGTTGTCATGATAACTACATAATTGTCCTTGTTGTCTTTGAAGGTCTCACATTCTAAAATGAAATGTATTTCCGTTTCCACTTTTCTTAAACTGCAAAAAATATACATTCTTTCTTCCCAAATTTCTTTCGGTCTTTTCGAGTGCCCTGTTTCACAACAAGAGTTGATGCGATTTAGCCCTTGATTAAGCAATAAGAATTTTGGCTCTCCAAGAAATATTGGTCCCTATGTAAACTTTTTTATGATGATTACAAGTAGGATTAATCTCTTCAATATAGTGCTTTATCTTTCTCCCCAACTCTTTATCACAAGTACGCTTGTGGAACTTATCCAAGCCTTTATCTCTTTACTATTTGTGGGACATATGTTCAAGTAAATACCTCATTTACTAAACCATTTGTTATTTTGTCGCATCTAAGTCTTCTTTCTTTTGCACAATATGTCATTGAAGACAACCTTAGGCCATCTGCCCTTTTCCTTTTGCTCAATTTTTTTAGATATCTTATGAGTCACACCATAGTGATTGCTTCAATAAGAACAACCCCCATTTCACTTAACAATATATCATAAGGAGCTGAACTTTTAATTTTGAACTTGTTTACAACCAAGCGCTTATGAATTTTCTCAATTTGTTTTTATCGTATGTTAGATGTATTGCTGGCCCACAGTTCACAACCGTAGAGAATCATCATAATCACTAAAAGCCCAAAAAGAGTTTGAATGATCTTCTAATCCCGTAGTTTTACCTCTTTACACTATTTTGAAAAGTATAAAATGCTTTCCAACCCCCCAAAGTTATTTACTTTCTGTAGCCTTCCCAACTTAAATTTATGTTGAAGTCAATTCCGATGTATTTGTAATCCGCAACTTCTTCAAGAGTGTTTCCTTTAAAGTAGAACTTATGTTGGTTATGTTTTCTTTTTTTAGAGAAAATCACCACTTTCGTCTTTGCTAATATTGACTTGCATCCCCACCCTTCGACAAAAATGATCAAGGGAAAGTAAGTGCTCTTGCAAACCAAGAACATATTTAGCAATAAGAATAAGTTCATGCACATACAAAAGAAGCCTTATAACAAACTCGCTCAAATGGACACCATCATGCCCTTGCGAATTCAACCACTCTTCAAGTTATCAATATATAAACTAAAAATGGTAGGAGATAATGGGCACCCATGCTTGACCCCGATATAACTTTTAAAACTTTCAAAGATGATTGTTGAAGTTGTACTTTTGACTTTCACGTTTTCATACAGCCTATGCATAAGTGCTCTAAGATGCATAGGAACCCCAAGTTCCTCCGTTTTGTGCCAAAGCTTATCCTTAGGGACCTTGACAAAGACTTTTTTTAATTCAACAAAGCAACAAAATGCTTCTTTCTTTTTCTCCCAAACTTTTTCAATGACATGCCTTGAAGTTATACCATGACCAATTGCGGAATGTTTAGGTCTGAACCATGCTTGCCCTTTAGCACATTTATCTCTTTCTTCTGCCCACTTGCTAATTTTATTTTCTAGCATGCTTCCAAATAACTTTGCAAACAAGGGGTTTATCATTATGGTCCTATAATCGAAGGGTTAATTGATGTCAACACCCTTGAAGGGAAGTATTGCTAGACTAGTTTTCCAATCTATTGGGAACCTCTGCTACATGATATTGTTGAAAAATTTTGTAACGCGAGGTGCAAGAATTTTTAAGCCCCAATTTAGATACTATGTTTGGAGTTCAACTATGTCTTTTGCTTTTACAACATACAACTTCTTGATACTTATTGACGTCACCACTCTTGAATGGAGGTATTGCTAGACTAGTTGTCTAATCTCTCTAAGAAATCCTCATGATGTTGTTGAAAAACTTTGGTGTTGAAAGAATTTGTAATGTGAAGTGCAAAAATTTTTAAGTTCCAATAATTTAGATACGGAATTCAAGTCAGTGTTTTGCTTTTCCAACACCCAATTTCTTGATTGAAGAGCAAATATATTACTGCCAGTAGAAGCGAAAATGAGACGAAGCACACGGGTTTGGAGGATAAGGGTATTCATTCTCCTCTCGTCGCATACGCCTCCATCCTCAGCCTTCTCTCATGTTGTCCTCCATTGGTCATATTCCTGTAAGTCAGATATATGTCCTGGATCTCTTCATCTGATCGCATTTCATCTTTAATCTTTATATTCTACCAATGGTTTTAGAGACATTATTCTTTTGGTACTGGTACCCTGCATTTTCGGCCTCAATAACGAGACGTTTAATCAAATTTTGATTTTGATTTTGCATGAAATGTACTTGCACACTGAATAACAGCCATCGGCAACAAATGGCCGGAGTCTTGGAGGAGAAGAACGTCGATAGCAGCCAACCAGGATGCCTTTCTACAGCTCAGATGCTCCAATCCCTGATGAACAGGTATCCATGAGGCCTACTTGCCTTACAATTGTTTAATCTTTGTTTCAAAGCCGTTTAGTCTCTTTGTAGCCACATGCAAGGTTCCTGCTAGGAGCGCTAACATTTGTCGATTCCATCCCTTAGTCTCCCATGATAGCAATCTAGCCGACACGCATTCCTCCTTCTCCGCTGAGCTACCGATCTTTTTAGCAATCTTATGTTTTGGGGTAATGGTTTTGGCCTGTTGCTCCCACAACACCCCTCCTCGTCACCGGTGGAAAAAAACTGGTGTCATCTTTATCTGGTTTTGGTTCTGCTGGAGGCAAGTGGACACTCCCCTCGGTTTTGTTTTTGTCTTTTCATCCCTGGAAGTATAATTGTTGTTTCACTTCTAGAATGCATAAGCTTTTATGATTTCGAAGGAGTTCTAAATATCAAAAGCTATTTAAGTATATTATCTGGGTCTATAGATTTTAGCATTATTCATAATACTCTTAAGCTGTGAATGGATACACATCACTATGGTCTGGGCAATCTTTAGTATCCTGAAGAAGCACATTATAATCCATAAGCCGTGCACAGACTTACGGTTCAGAATAGGGGGGTGGTGGCGTATAGTTGAATTATACTGTTGCTGCATAGTGTGTCATGATACGTCAACTAGTTAATCCTCTAAGGAAGATGGTTTATCTTCTTTGATTCATCCAAAAGCTGCAGCCAGCTTTATTTGTTGAACTGGAATGGTCATGGCCTGCATCCAGTAGCCACAGCTAACAACCGGAGAATTCAAATTTTTCTCAGACCGGAAAATTTTTCCGGGATCGGATATCTTGGCCTTATCTTCACTCTTTTTTCAAAATGCCATGGGGATCTGAACTCTATCCTTAGACAATGTGTATCGGTATTTGACGGCATGGGCATTTCAGGATTATCCATCCATAGTAAATTCCCTTTCTGCAAGGCCGTATCTTTAGAGTTATTATCTTATGACCCAGAAGGTAGCTTTTTTTCTGTGTCAGCCTCGGATTTTGAATCCTTTGTTCCGAGCCTTCTAAGTGTTAGTTTCATTGTCAGAGCTGGTGTAACATCTTTCAAATTCCCTCATTTGGCATTTACTCTATCCAGGCTTTATGCTCAGAGTGTGGTCAGAGCCTGATTAATTTTCTGACCCCAAATCGATTCGCAAATCCATTTTAGGACAAAGGTACTACCCCTTATCTAGTGATAGGGGTTTTTCGAGGTGCATGGAGGGTGTGTCTAACGAGGGGGCCACGGAAGCTATGGTCCACGCAGCTATCCAGGCTGAGAAGGCTTGGGTGGATGCCTCGATGTCGGGAGGATGGCAATCCACCCTGGAGGACGTGGTGGTCAATCCGACGATGTATGATGGCGACAGGGATGGTAAAGGCATCCATAGAGACAAGTCATCCGCGGATGACGACAGGAGTGGTGTTAACCATCAAGAAAAGTTAACACGCGAACATGCCAGCAGCTTCAACAAATCCCGTAAACCGGTCAAAACCTCTCCCCCACCCTCTGCAATTTCTTTAAATAACGTTTTCCTAACTGAAAGAATTGAAAACTTAAAGGACCTCGCCTTGGTGGGTAAGTGGCATTTCCCAGAAATGGATGATGCCGCGATGAGAAAGTGGTTGGAGATTCAGTGGAAACCCGTTATTGGATACATCCCCATCATTTCAAACCTTATGAAAGAGTGGTACTTCTTCCACTTCCTGAAGGCCAGAGATGTAGAATCCATTCTGAAACGTCCCTGGGTTTACAATAGGAGCTTTCTTGCCCTCTACAGGTGGTACATAGGATTTGATCCTTTAAAAAATACTCCATCGAATAACCTCATCTGGGTAAAGCTCCCAAACTTGCGCCTGGAGTTGTGGTCCAAGGAGACGCTAGCTAAAATAGGAAATACAATTGGAAGTTTTGTATATGTCGACCCAAGAAGCCTGGGCTTGAAGGACAAAAGAATCGCATTGATACTTATTGAAAAATCCTATAGGGGAGGGGGGGGTTCCGTGAACATGTTGATATTTCTTGGAGAGTCCAGAAGATCGATCAAAGGCTTGATTTTTTGGGCATTCCCTTCAGGTGTTCTGCATGTCATAAAACAGGTCACCTCATTCAAAACTGCTATCTGCGCCAATCGTCAAAAAGTAGAGTGTTGCATCGCAAAAACCTGGTAGACTCTCCCTTGCTCACGGAAAAGGAGATCCCATCTCCTTCGGCCTCCCTCTCCCCGACAGAACTTGTGAACGGGCAAGGTTCCAAACATACGGTAAATATTGTATCCGGTTCTCCGCAGTCTTTGTCTCAGGCAGTCTCTGTTGATCGAGAATTACGACCGGATGACTCCAGAAAGTTGAAGGGATCCCCCTTCATCAAGACTCCGCCTTTCCATTGCCCATCTATCCCGGAACCTTCTGATGACAAGGCGGTCCCGTCACCTCCACCCATTCTGTTTAAAGACTTTGTTGTGGGATCCCACCCCATCCTTATTTCATCCTCTTCATCGTCGCCCAAACCGACCAAAGGAAAGGAGCCAAGAGAGGCTGTTACCCCTCTAAAACCCCCGACCTCCTCTCCAATTAATCCATATGACAGTGACCTCGATTTACTCTTAAATAGGAAATATCTGGAGCTGGAACCCCTGACTATCCATAAATCGGACAATTCTGGCTCGCCTTTTATCAGCTTGATCTTTGCAAGGAATATCTCTATCAGAAAGAAGCAAAAAGGGGGCGGCAGACATTTTAGGGGGAGAACAATTGTTACAGACGGTGGTATAAGGAACCTATCCTTGACCGAGGTTCCCATTTTCGACATGTCAGAGACACAACCTCTTAGAGCAAGCATGGCTGGTAACTGTTCTAAATGACCTTTATGATATCCATGAACATTTGAGGTCTGGGAGCATACCTCAAATTTTTGGCGCTGAAGGATCTTTTCTATTCTGCTCAGCCAAAAATCATTTTAATACAAGAAACGATGCACAATAGTCATGTGTCCATTGCCTATTTCAGGAAAATGTTTCCCTCATGGTTCTTGGTAGCTTCAGAGGCAAAAGGCCTATCGGGAGGGTTGGCGGTTCTGTGGGACCCTGACTAGATCAGGGCAAAGGCATTTAAGTGCTTCGCTGGTATTCTCATTTCAGCATCCATCAGGGGAAAACACTGCCATATTAATATTTTGAATACCTATGCTCCCTATAAGAACAGGTTAACCTTTTGGAATAAACTCTTCGCTTCAGAAATCTTTGATATTGAATCATTAATGATTGCAGGTGATCTTAACGTTACCCTTAGCTCTAAAGAAAGATGGGGAAATTGCAGGAATAAAGACCCGTTGGCTGATCGAATAAAGTATGAATTACTGTAGAGAAATTTTGTTGATATAGCTCCTTCTAAAATGATGCCGACGTGGGATAACAGTAGAACAGAGAAAGCTTATATTGCAAAGAGGCTCAACCGATTCATCGTTCATGACAGCATCATTGACAAAATGGGAATGCCACTCTCATCCATTGGGACTGCTCTTATATCCGACCATAAACTAATTTTTTTATGTTGGAAGGAAAATGGTATCAGAAAAGGGTTCCCTTTTAAATTCAACAGATCATGGCTACAGGACGCAGAATTCAATGAAATTGTAACTAATACTTGGAAGGACTTCTCTACAAAAGACTTCGCCCCCCCATTTATGACTTTCAGAGATAAGATGAGCGCCATGAGAAAAGTGGTAAAAGATTGGCAGTTCAAAAAAAGACTGAGGGATAGAGCTTCCCTCCAGGAAACACTGTCGGAACTAGACAGGATCCAGAGGAATATGGACATCAACTCCTTTTCCTTCAGCATGAGGTGCCACATAAAAGAGTTAGAAAGAAAAAACAGAACCTTTTGAAGCAGGAGGAAGCTTTATGGAAACTCAAAAGCAGAGTAACTTGGCTTAAGGAGGGTGACAGGAACACAAAGTTTTTTCATAAATATGCAAATTCCAGGCGACAAAAAAATACCATATGGAGGATAAGCAATGATCAGGGAGGCTTTTATGTCTCTCAACAAGATATCTCTAAGGTAGTTGTTAGACATTTTAAAGAGCAATATAATAGAAGGGAAGGAAGCAGAATCCAAGACATTTTGTGGGGTATTGACCTGATGCCTCAAATGTTCGATGATGAAAAAAATGAGAGTCTCTTTCGGCCTATAACAAAGAACGAGCTTATGGGGGTTCTGAAGGCCTTTAAAAAGGACAAATGTCCTGGCCCAGATGGCTGGACAATCGAATTTTACATCCACTTTTTTGATATCATCAAGCAAGACCTGCTGAGGATGGTTGAAGCATCAAGAATTTCGGGTAGTATTCACCCGATCACATCCTCCACCCATATTGCTCTCATCCCGAAAAAAATGGAGGCGGTTTCCTTCCAAGATTTCCGTCCGATCTCCTTATGCAACAATCTTTCAAAATCATCACTAAAATTATTGCGGAAAGGATTAAAGAGACTCTGGCCATTTTTCTCACTAAGGACAACATGCTTTTTTAAAGGGAAGGAGCATATTGGACGCTATTGCCAACACTCAAGAGTGCTTGTTTACTATGCACTCGGAGAAATCAGACGTTGCCATTATGAAAATAGACCTACAAAAAGCTTTCGACTACTTGCACTGGGGATTTATAAAATGTTTATTAGCAAAAATAGGTCTGAAATCAAACTCCATAAGCTGGATAATGTCATGTGTGGAGAATGTGAATTATGCAGTTATCATAAATGGCATGCCCTCTCCTTTTTTTCCAGCTGAAAGAGGACTTCATCAAGGGTGCCCCTATCTCCTCTTCTGTTTATTATGGCAATGAACTCGCTGAGCCTTCACATCAACAAGGCGGTCTCAGAAAACAGTTGCAAGCCCGTCAAGATTTGCAGGAATATTTTCATGTCCCATAATCTATTTGTAGATGATGTGCTTGTTTTCGCTATGCCCTGTAAGGCATCGTGGTCCTGCCTCTTTGATATCCTGAAAAGATTTCAAAATGCAACTGGATTATATATAAACATAGCCAAGTCCACTCTTTACCACAACGACACTAACACCGAATTGGTTAATTGGATCTCACAGTTATTTGGTGTAGAATTGAGGTCAATCAAGGATGGTGTAAAGTATCTGGGATTCCAATTAAAGGGAAACAATTACTCAAATGCAGACTGGCAGTGGTTGATTGACAGGTACTTTAAGAAGATCTCTGCCTGGGAGTTCAAATGCCTTTCCTTGGCGGGCAAAACTATTCTGACTCAAGCTGTCTTAACACAGCTGGCTGTTTACTGGGCTCATATTTTTTTCCTTCCCGTAGATATAATTAACAAAATGAATAAGATCTCTGCCAATTTTATATGGGGTGGCAATTCTAACTAGAAGAAATTCCACCTATCGAGGATGGAAAAGATTGTCGCGCCAAAGAGCTTAGGAGTTTGGGGATTACTAGATTTGATGATCTTTGGTAAAGCTCTCCTTTGCAGGTCTTTGTGGAGGGGGATCTTCGGGGTTGGGCCGTGGAGCAACACTATAAAGAACAAATATATGAAAGGAAGGGATATAGAATTTTGGTACAGAAAAGGCAGGATTGGAACTAAATATGGCTCGGCCATTTGGCTCAGTTTTCGGAAAATTGAGCAATTTTTTCTAATGAACCTGAAGAGGAAATTTCAAACGGGCAGCAGAATTTTTATTGGAATCGACCCTTTTGTAGGAGGCCGGGAGGGCATCTCCATTCCCGAGCAACTTCTCTGTTTCTTCCACAGAATTGGTATATTTACTTGGGATAAGCGCATCTATGTCTGGCACGATCCTATCCCCCTATGGAAGGAGGCCTATGATCTCGGCATGCCAGCTCATCTGGCTGGCCTTTGGAACCCCGTCATCTTATATCTGAAAGGTTGTGGTTTCCATCGTTCCGGGACTACAGACTATCTGGTATGGTCAGTTCCTAATGCAAAATTGGCTGCACAAGTAAAAGACATCTACTCAAACATGATTAGTCCTAAGGCCCTTTGTTGCAGATCGATCTTTCCTCCACTCTTGTGGAAGTCAAGCTGCCCTCCGAAATCAATTTTTTTCTTGTGGCTTGTGTTCTACGACAAAAATTTGACATGGGAGAATTTGAGAAAGAGGAACTAGCACGGGCCGAGCAGATGCGCGTTGTGTGACTCTCACGAAGAATCCAACTTTCACATGTTTTTCCAATGTCAATCCATGTTGCAAATCTGGAAAGTCTTGGCAAATCTTTTTGGTTCCCCTCTCATTGCTTTTAGTTCCTCTCAGGCAGCGTTTGAGTGGTGGAGCACGCAAAAAGAATCATGGAGACCTTTGATTATTATCGTTTTGTGGTGCGCCTGGAAATGGCAGAACAACAAGATTTTCAAGGAATCAAAGTCGTCTCTCATGTCTATACTACAGCATATCATCTCGGTCTATGATTCTATTCCAAAAAATCCGCCCAATATGCAGAAAGACCACATTTCGGCGAATATATGCTCCCACTTAGAGACTCCAAGGGTGTTTTTTGACGATGCAGAACAACAAAAAATTTATGGATGCGGGGTTCACATCATTATGGACATGAACATGCAATACTTTATTTCATGGAATGGAGGAAGGGGCTTAAATAGCTTAGCGGAGGTGCGTGCCCTTGCTGGTCTTCTTGCTTTCTGCATTTTTTTTTTTTATATCTAGTCTATTTCTATCTTTGGTGATTCAAAATCTGTGATCGATCATGTCATGGGCTCTAGCCACATCAGATGCCCCCACTTAGCAGACTGGTTGGATAGGATTAAGTTTCACTGGGGTCTCATGAAAGACAGCTCAATTCAGCACATCTGCCGCGATCAAAATCAGCGAGCAGACTCCCTGTCAAAGGAGGGCTTGCTTCTCGGGACAGGGTCCTGGTCCCTGAAGGTTACTCTCGATGAAAATTCTTGGCTCATCCAAGATTTTGCCATTCCTGGCTACTGACCCTTTCTATTTCTTTTCCTTATTGTCATCTTCCGCCTCTATATGTTTTGATCATGTTATGATATTTTGATGCCCAGTGGTATCCATGATCTAGCTTCTTTTATCTAAATAGATCTAGTATATGTCGCTTATGCATGTGTCATTTATGTATAATACTCTTTAAAGGTTTTTTGTCATCTGTTTTGCGTCCTAAAAATCATAATCATACAGCCACTGAATGCTGTTATATGTACAATCTCGAACTTATATTCTCTTATGATGCTTTTTCGTTCTGAAAAATGAATAGAGTTATAAATATCTATAGGTTTTCTGATTAAACTTGCGGCTTACGCGAAATCAAGAAGGATTCGAAGCCGAGAGGACTCGAAGCTTCAAGCTTGAAGCTTACGCTAAATCAAGAAAGATTCCGAGCTTCAAGCTTGAAGCTTACGGCAAATCAAGAAGGATTCGAAGCATTAGGTCGAAGCTTCTCCAATCAAGAAGGATCCCAAGCTTACGCCGAATCTAGAGAGATTCGAAGCCTTATTCTTGAAGGTCACGGTAATCTAAAATTATTCAAAGCTATAGTTCAGGGCATTTGTCGTGGATCTTGTTTCAGTTAAAGAAGCTTCACACAGGCCCGTGATTTTCCAGCAGGGTAAGGGCTACTCTACATTGTAGATCAAATAGGCTAAATTTAGATTGGCAGGAAAAACCTAAACGAAGTTATCCGAGAAAAGCGAAGTTATTTGAGAAAAGCGACCATTGCGTGATGGCGTTAATTTAGTTATCAGCTAAATGCGTGTCGCAGTGAAATTACGTAACGATCCTTCGCGAACCAACGTGAAAGAAAAAGGATCCGTCCAAACCACTTGATGATCTACAGGTGTGAATAAGCACCAAGACTGGGATCGCCAATCCTTGTAGTTCGTCTCTGGCTTGTACGACCTTTAAGGATCCTGTTCATAGTGAACGAATCGGATTTTATCTGACTTTTCGCACCCGAATTTCTGGACAGAATTATTTTATTCTATTTTGCTCAACAACTGAGCAAATTATGTTAAATCAAAACTCCAGCAGGTGCAGGTGTTACTGTAGTGTTCCAAAAATTTCAAACTGACAGCATTAAAATCCATATGCAGTCTTACCACAAGGCTGTAGCACAAATAGGTTTGGACCGTATACAAAATTGCCCAGATTTCCTTAATACTATATACCTTATAATAGATGTATTTTAACTGTTTGAAAATACATGATAAAATAAAACAATAAAAAAAAAAACTAACAGAGTGCACAACAGCTAGCAGCATCCCCCAGACCTGTGCCTACGGGTTCAATTTCTTACTCAGCAGTTGCCATCTCCTCGTCAAATTGATTCACAGTTTCTTCTCCCTTGAATTCTCCTCTAGACGAGCACACTGCCATCCCTTGCGAAGAAGCTATGGACTGATCAACCTTTCACAAATTTAGAGTAAGATTCAAAATAGAGTTCCGTCTGCTTCCACCGCTTTTAATTGCTCTTTCAATTCCCCAAAGATCCCATAATTTCAGCTACTTATGTAAAGGGTGTAGTCTTTAGTGGCTTTTTTGGAGGCTTTTCCTGTGGCTTTTTCCGGTCACATTTCTCTAAAATCTGGCAGCAATTTATTGAAATCACAAGTTTGATAGGTAATTTCTGCACAATCAAAGCGTTCTAGGGGTTTTTCAGGGTGCTGAATTCAAATATGCACTTAAAAAACCATTTTAAATAATAGAAATCAAGATTTAACCTCAATTTTTTCCGTCGGATTCCGTCACCGGAATCTCCAAAAAGTCGCACTAAAAACAACTCCCTTATGTAAGGAAGAGATGTCTAATGTTGTGCAGGGACTAGTAATTGATATAGCACTGGTCCTACCAAACCACTAGAAATTGAGACTTTTGCAACCAATATTTAAACGAAGATAAATAACATTAAGTGTAAATAAATATTAAATTATGTCCAAAATTTCTCAATACATTGACTGGGCCCACAACTGTCCATAAATAGTATTTTAATACTTAAAAGCGCAAACCATATTGATCCAACTAGAAAACAAATAAAACCATAAATGCTTCCAAAATAGTCTATTCCAAAAGTACAAAGTAGTCGTCACTTCAACCCCCACTCATCAGAAGTGAAACTTTGTATCTCAAATAAATATCCATACCTACACATAATAAAAGTGAATGTATGTCAGCCATAACTGCTGTGTTGTTCAATAATTAAACCTCCTATGTTCAATAAATGACACCCAACCCAATAACATTTAAACCCACTTTGTTCAATAAATGACACCCAACCCAATAACTGCAATAAATGACACCCAACTCATTTTATTTCTCATTAAAACAAATCAAAGCACATGGATCAACAAATAACAAATTCTCTTTTTTTTGTAAGTAAGCATTTGTATTAAGAAACAAAAAATAATGTACAAAAGGGCTGCCCGGGCTGACTAGAGCCTGAGGCGTAGCAGAGAACAAGACACCTTGACCAAAAGACCTCCTACAGTACCCCAAAGAAACAGGGGAGCCAGCAAGGATGAACTATCCACCTCGGCTCAGAGGAGTGGGCAGGAAGAGAACAGAGCTACACAAGAAGCAAACTGACTGACTGGGAGGCAAGAGCCTTACTGGGGATCCAACCCAGCTTGAGTGGAATCCTCAGTCCGGCCCTTTTTACCTTTCTTCTTACCAACTTTGACCCATCCAAACTGATCCTGTATGGATGGCAGAACTAGCAGACCACGCTGTGCTGACGGAGAGATCTCCTTGTCCGAATCCGAAGGAGATGTCTCATGAGTTCGTTTCTGCGAGAGAGGAGGGGCCGAGGACTCCACAGGGCCTGTTGGGGGCGGATCCTGTGCCGGCGAATCCTCCATCCCGTCCTCATTCTCTTCCTCTTCATCCGAGCTGGAACTGAAGTCATCCATGGGAGGCGGGTCACAAGGCTTCCAGCTTTTGGATTTCGGCTTGGGAGCAGCCTTCTTCTTTTGGGCTGGAATCGCTGGACACGATTTGTGAAGGTGCCCTGTAAGATGGCAGTTTCTGCAGCGGAACGTTGTGTTCTCGTAGTCCAGGGGCTGAGTCCAATGGAAGTCTCCAATCTTTAGAACGATCTGATAGGGTAATCCTTTGCTCATGTCCATTTTTGCGCAGATTCTTGCGAAGGTGTAGATGCCTTTTTCTCCTCTGGAGGTGTCTGTGGCTAGATGGCGGCCTAGCTTGTTACCGATTCCTTCAAACACAGCGAAGTGCCATAAATGAGCTAGAAGGTTGGGAAGTTTGACCCAGATGGGTAGTTTGGTGATGATGGCTGTAGAGGGATCAAAATCTGGGAACCAGGGGGTTAAAAACAGACTCGCTGAGTCCCAGAACCAAGGGCCCTCAGTTAAAGCTTTTTGATAGTCCTCACTGTCAACAACGATCACAATGAATAAGCCTTTAGAACAAAGAAGAACCTTACAGTTGTTGGTCCAGTTGGAGTGAACCCATTTGTAGAGATCTGCTGTGCGAGGCCACAAGCCATTGAACCTGCAAATAATGCCCTTTTCTGCAAACAGCTGAAACTGCCTGTCCATGGTAGGATGCATTATTTCAATGGAGGGGGTTTCCTCCATCTTGTCCACCAGAAAAGGTTTTGGACCTTGGACTGGTGGGGCTGCGTTCTTTGGTTTCTGGGCATGGACAGCATCTTTGTAGGAGAATGCTGCTGCTGAAGATGATTGTCTAGCCGCCCCCCTCTTAAACGAAGGAAAAGAATGACTGCAGCATTTCTTTGAATATTGTAAAAAGACAGGGGCTGGAGGTTTTCAAGCTGTTTACCGTTGAAGAGGAGCCTTTGAGAAGCATCAGGAATCCCCACTCTAAGATCCAGTCTATGTTTGAGGTCCTGCACTAAATCTGAAGAGCTCACCCATTGGAGCAGAGATTTGCCTGAGAGGAGCTTTATGAAGATCTGGAAGGACTCGGAGTGCTTCTGAATCTATCGTTCTCTGCGAGACTGAGACGAATCTCTCTGTAGTATTTTGTCAAACATATGCCATGCTTCCTCCCTGCGCAGGCTTAATGCAGAAATTCTGGGAATAAGATTTTCTGCAGGCAGTGACAGGCTTCCAATCCTTGAGGAATGCTCGGAAAGGGGCTGAGACGAGGGAAAGGGGACATACAGAGAAGCCCATCTTCCCGCCCTTAGAATACTCTGGGGAAAAGGGAAAAAACAGGGGAAAAACTCCGTTAATAAAAAGGACGAAAAGCCCTCAGGCTGAAGGGGATACTGCTGCACCGTTATCAGGAAATGGAGTCCGAGAAAGGTGACGCACAAACCCCTACTGGGTTCCTAGCGAGAGTCCTCTTGGGAGACGCCAAACAAGAGGAGGACGCTGTTGCGGCGGAAGGCACCTCCGCCGGTTGAGCCCTGCAGAAAAGAATACCACAGCCGCGAGCAAAAAACAGGCAAACCGAAGACGTAGACAAGATCTGGGAGGGGAGGCTCCGTGGGGAAGCAGCAAACCCTGGCTGCGGCGGAAGGAGAGGAGCTGGACCAGCACGAAACCCTGTGGAGAACGCAGCCGCAGAGAGCAGCCCCTCCGCCGACAGAGCTCAGCTGAGAAAAAAACGCGAGCGGAATCCAACAAACGGGTGACCCAACTTTGAAAGCAGAACCAGGGAGAGGATGCGCCACGAGGAAGCAGCGATTCCAGGCATCGACGGAGGGAGAGAGAACAGATCTGTAAAAAACCCTAAACGCCGCCATGCTCTCGAGCTCTTCAAAGAGTTATATTTGCTCAAATTGAACAAATAACAAATTCTCAACCATTAGATCACATCAAATTAAATCCAAACCACACATTCAAAATGAAGCCCTTGCAATCCATGTCCACCAATTAAATTCAAGTGCCAAAAACTATAAAAGAAGTTCAACCATTGTTGAAGTTGCATGTTATGCTTTCAAACTATTCAGCAACCTTGAAGACAAAACATCACAAAATAGTTGTCAGTATATCCAGGTTAGTTATATCAATTACAACACATTTTTCTTACAATTTTGTTTTCATTTATCAGAGTTCTTATAGTTTCAGTTTTTACAGATTCAGTTTCACTTTCATGAAAATCAACACACAACCTACAGTTCTATTTCACAATTCACCTTCTTATAGATTCAGTGTCACTTTCATGAAAATCAACACACAGCCTACAGTTCTATTTCACAATTCACCTATTTCAATGTTCAAACTTATAGACGTATTGATGTGCCCGACAAGATTTTATTAGCTTGGTGTGCTCGACAAGAAAATATAGACATCATGCAAAAATATGTAGGAACATGATGATCAACTCAATTGAAATTTGATGGACTAATTTTGTGAGCTACTATTCAAAGATAGATAGGTTAGAAGACTTGTGAATAACGGATTCCTGCCACAATTTAATGCAGTGCTTCAGTAACATCGTCTCTGTTCAAACGACCTGTTGTTATATCCTATGTTACTATAACCTGTAGTTACATTCTCTGTTTCTAAAACCTAGAGTTACTAGGGTTTAAGTTAGTGAGTGAAATTCATTAACGGGTAGGTTAATACTGAAGTCTACTTTAACATGACCTGTGAACAGGGACTAGAAATGCAACCCATGGATCATCATTTTACAAAAGACTACAGTTACTGCCATCATCTCAGCTAGCAATTGCACTTAAAAGTCTACCATATGCTAACCCCCAATTAATGGGTCAAAATGTAAGTCTAAAATTTTGTTACAGCCGCCATGAGAACTAATGCCTAAGAGAGATTACTTCAAAAGCATAATCAATTTACTACTACTTAGCAAGATCCCATAAATCTGTCGATCAGGAAAATAAAATTGAAGTTACCAGGCAAATCCCAGGGCTCATTTCTGTAACCGAAAACCTTGTATGAGGCCAGCAATAAACATCTTCAAGACTAATGGTAGCATAAACAAGACCTGCAAAATAAATTGAAGAAAAAGTTGAAAGGAGAAAATGAAAAGGGGGTTTAGATCATTCTTGAAATATGATCAGAAAGTAAACAAAACAATGTAAAAGAAAGAAAATAACATAAACAAATGAACAAGAAGCAGTGGAAGGGCCCTATTGGAAGATTGTTGTACACAAGGGGAAACCTATCAGAATGAAGGACCACAAAGAAGGCACAAACAACCTCAAACTATTGCAAATATGGCAAACTGCACCCTCATTACTCCTATTCACTTTATCTAATTTGATATATGAGGTTAATAATTACTCAAAACTTTACAAATTGATAATATGCTTTCTTGATTTAAGAAAAAGGCATGGCCTCTCTTATATATGTAGACAAAATGCAAATAAGAGTTGTAGTTGAAATGAATGTTTACATGACTAGAAACTTCAACTGTAAGTGACATGAGGAAAAAAATTGTTATGGTGGCAAAGTTGTGACCAATAGTGTTTCAGGGGGTCTCAAGTTGGAGCCTTGGTCAAATTAAATACCATGATTTGTTTGGCCAATGATAACTCCTTGATAGCCAGAGATCCATTTCTGGAGAAGTGCATCCTTACAGAAAACAACAAAACAATATTTTAAGTAGTCAAACCGAACAAGAGCTCTATTGGGAAATGCGTAACAAAACCAATCAATACAGTCATGGTATTTTAAGTGTAAAGACAAGTTATCAAAACAACAATCGCTGATAATTTTGAAGACATACAACAAAATGATTCTGTATATTTGATTTTTCAAGGATACTAACATACATGTTGATAATTTCCTGTAATGAAGGAGAAGTATTTTTGCCTTGTATGAAAGCATAATTTACAAATATTCTAATGTCTAAATGCATGCAATAATTTTATAGGTTGTTGCATCTATGGCAAAAGGTAGTTATGTTGCTCGTACAAGGAGAAGTGGCAGGAGAGTGATAAGGGGTGTGCAGCTACGATGCACATCGTCTGATGAGGATGGGACAGCTGATGTCAATGTCAACAATGCCCCAAGGAACATTGTTGAGGATGACCATGCGACTGAAGCTGATGTTAACACACCATCAGCCACAGAACCACCGTCAACAATAGTCCAAGGGGCAAGTTGAACCTAAAAAGATCAATGCTATAAGAGGATGGACAAAAGAAGAAATGTTAGTCGCAATTGACGACATAGAGTTTAATGGATACTCAGTTCGGGCATCTGCAAAAAAACATGGTATTCCTCCCTCATCAATACATTATTGGATAAATGGACTGACTCATACAAAACGTAGAGGGCCTCTTACAGTTATGACTGAGGAGGAGGAGGCCGAGGTGGTTGAGTGGTGTAAAGAGATAGCCCAATTGGGACATGGGCTAGAGTTGATACAACTCAAATCCACGGTTGCTCAAATCTATCAAGGGAGGCCAAACCCATTCAAAGATGGGTTTCTTGGTAAATCATGGTGGTTTGGTTTTAAAAAATGCATCCAGAACTTGTATTGCGTACTGCTGAGGGCCTTGACAGAGACAGAGCATTAAATTTGCGCCCTGCAGTTGTGCAAAAGTTCTATGACACACTTTTTAGTGCTTATAATAAACATTCCTATGGAGCAGACCATATATGGAATTGTGATGAAATAGGTTTATAGGCAGGGAGGAATTGTGGTATGTGGGTAATTGCCAAGGGAGGGAGCAGAAATGTGCCAAAGATTTTGCCTAAGAGTAGGGAGTGGATAACTATTTTATGTTCTGTCAATGCAGCTGGTACTTCAATCCTAAGATTTTATCTATTCAAAGGTAAAAATCAACTGAAATATATAGAACTGTGAACCAGGTGAATTCATGGTTGCACATCCCCATGCATGGATGACTAAAGAATTGTTTTTAAGTTGGCTTTTTCACTTTGCTGCATCGGTACCAGGTGGCGTCTCGCCTAATAAAAAACACCTATTGATATTAGATGGCCATGGGAGCCACATGGTTGTACAAACAATTGAGGAGGCAAACATTTTAGGCATCAACCTGTTAACATTGCCCGCTCATACCACTCACAGACTGCAACCCCTTGATGTTAGTGTGTTTGGCCCTTTCAAGAACTATTTTAGGTCGGAGCGCACTGCATGGATGGCAAAGAATCCAGGGGTTGAGGTGAAAAGGTACGAACTAGCAATGCTTGCAAGTAAAGCTTTTAAAAGGGCTTTGACACAATCAAATATCAAGGTTGGCTTTAGGAGGACAAGAATCTGGCCACTGAACCATGATGCTCTTATGCATGATACTGGTTGTAGCCAAGCATTTCATGTGGATGGTCAGGAAGAAGGGAATGCCCAAACAGGTGTTGAAGTGCAAGAAGTAGATGACCAAGATGATGTTGTTGCAGCTGGTAATATGATTTCCTTCTCTCAAGGACACTTATATGATGAAGATGATGAAACTGTATGTAAAACACAGCATAACCATGAACAAATTTGCAGTAACATGGAAATCGTTCCACCAACTCAAGAATATGAAACTCCTGTTGCTGATATTGTTAATGACATTGTTGAACATGCAGTTCACAATGACCAATTGACATTGCCAAGCCAAGTAACCCCACCTTCATGGCTAGCAGAAGCAATGATTAATATGAATGCACATAGTGTCTCAGCAACCAATGAACAAAGCATGAACATGCCCTCACAATCAACAGAATTGAACAGTGAAATTGTTCATTTTTTTGTGGACAATAGATCAATGGAAGAAGATGAAGTACATAATGAGGCATCAAATGAAGATAATGATATAGTTCAATCAGTTCCATCAGATACTGAAAGGGAAGTACCAAGCAATGACATGCAGTTTGGTGGGGTGGAGAAGATACTTGGCCGGTTCCTAAAGCTACCAGTAGAGAGAGTATCAATGAAAAAAAAAAGCAAGGTGCAATGGGTAGTCTTCGTTTGGGCCAAAGCTCACAGTTACTCACCTCAGAGGACTATATAAACTTGTTAGTTGAGTCTGAAAAAAAAAATGAGATGCAGGAATTAAAATGGAAAAGGAAGGATCTAGTCAAGGAGAAGGAGACAGCAAGGATTGTTGCAGTGCAACGTCGAGCAGATGAAATGATTAAAAGAGATAAAGCAAGACAAGTTAAGGACCAACAAAAGCAAATGGCAAGACAGGAAAAGGAATCAAGAAAGGCTCAACAAATGCTTGAAAAGGAACAAGGGATGATCAATATGGTTGACAATGATACAAGAATATCTTATGAAACCATGATTATTTCAAACTCATTGGACTCCATTGCAGATAATACACCATTATTCCAAGATCTCATAAACATTCAAGTAACTCACTATCAAACTGAGGGTTTACCCACTTGCTTTATTCCTACCAGAGTTGGTGTCAATTCTATGTATGCTCATTGCACACCTCCACTTAATGCAGGGATCAGTAGTGAAAAAGTGAGGTATGGGTACTCAATACCTCCATGGTTGGACGCTGCAAATTGGACTCAATCATATGGAAGCAATCAACCATTTCCTAATCAACCCTTGACAAGTACGCCAACCTACCTGGCTCAAGAAGGTAACTCGGGGAGTTTTGGCACTCAAGATTCTCAGTGCCATAAAGAATAGGGGTGTCATATGTTTTTGGTTGTAACCACACGATGATGTGGATTTTAGATGGATTGTATCCTTTTCTTGTCACATAAACATTTTGGCTTACAACCTAGGTTGTTTTATTTCATAATGTGTGCGACATTGTAGCCAAAATCCATTTTAGAAGGAACATCTATAATCTATTATAATGTAGAAATCTTACAAGATTCTCAGGGCCATAAAGAATAGGGGTGTCATATGTTTTTGGTTGTAACCACATTATGATGTGGATTTTGGATGGTTTGTATCTTTTTCTTGTCACAAAAACATTTTGGCTTACAACTTAGGTTGTTTTATTGCTTTGAAATGCTAACAACATTATGGTTCTATGCATTCACTACATTGAAAAGCCAATAACAACTTGCTTGGTTGTAAAGCAATTTTGTTTGCGAGCTAAGCACAAATGTTTATAAAAAATTGATTAATAACACTGAAAGACTATTTATTACAATGGAAGAAATCTAGCTTGCTCCTGGTTAAAAATCTAAACAAGGATCAAGTCCTGACCTGCCCATCTATTGCAGTGGAAGAAATATAATTTGAAAACCAAACAAGGATCAAGTCCTAACCTACCTTTCATTATTGGATTGCTCTCCTACTGAGATACATGGCTTCTTGATCAGGCCTGTGCCATGTTCAGGTGTGGATTGACAGTCAAAAACCTCCCCTCACTCAATATTCATAGTTAAGATTTAGCTATAAGAAACTCATAGCATGCAACCATGGTTTCCATAACATGAATAAATTTAAATTCCAAGATCAAGCAAGTAATATTCATCTAGTGATGTGCAATAGTACCTAATCACAAATGTTTATAAAAAATTGATTAATAACACTAAAAGACTATTTATTACAGTGGAAGAAATACAGTTTGTCCTGGTTAAAAATCTAAACAAGGATCAAGTCCTGACTTGCCTATGTATTGCAGTGGAACAAATATAATTTGGGCTGGTTAAAAAACCAAGCAAGGATCAAGTCCTAACCTGCCTTTCATTATTGGACTGCTCTCCTATTGAGATACATGGCTTCTTGATCAGGCCTGTGCCATGTTCAGGTGTGGATTGACATTCAACCACCTCCCCTCACTCAATATTCATAGTTAAGATTTAGCTATAAGAAACTCATAGCATACAACCATGGTTTCCATAACATGAATAAATTTAAAATTCCAAGATCAAGCAAGTAATATTCATCTAGTGATGTGCAATAGTACCTAATCACAAATGTTTATAAAAAATTGATTAATAACACTAAAAGACTATTTATTACAGTGGAAGAAATATAGTTTGTCCTAGTTAAATATCTAAACAAGGATCAAGTCCTGACCTGCCTATCTATTGCAGTGGAACAAATATAATTTGGGCTGGTTAAAAAACTAAACAAGGATCAAGTCCTAACCTGCCTTTCGTTATTGGACTGCTCTCCTATTGAGATACATGGCTTCTTGATCAGTCCTATGCCATGTTCAGGTGTGGATTGACAATCAAACACCTCCCCTCACTCAATATTCAAAGTTAAGATTTAGCTATAAGAAACTTTGGCCTATGAACTCTAAATGCAATGGCTACATGGTACTCTCAACATTTTTCTATTCAGTGATCTTAGGCAGGAAAAACAACAGCTCGATAATCTGTGTGCACAGATTAAAATGGGGAAAACAACAACTTAATGGCAGCCTGGATTCAAAATAATGGATCTTGCATTCTGTAGTACCACATCCCTATTCTAATTTGCATTTCCACCAACCTCTCAGCTTTTATTAACCTAGAGAATACAGCCAGATGAGATATAAAGTTTGTCAGCTTGCTTGACAGTGGAGTCTTAATATCGAAGACTTATACTAAATATTAATCCATATAACGCCAATGAAACGTGCTAAGTTGCTAGTTCAAGTCAGTTTTAATATCAAAGAGCTGCACTAATATTAATTCGCATAATGTTAAATAAATTGAGTTTTCCAAGCTACCACCCAATCAGAAGGACTACTGCACTATGAGAAGTATTTATAGCCAAAGTTTCTTCATGAAATTTAGAGCCAGTACTCCTCTGATATGATATTGATATGATATGGCTAGCTTGTGGGCTGTCCAAACAAACTACAAAACCCACAGGCTGCTCATTGTGGATAATGATAAAGAAATTGAGTTTATTATACGCTACTACCCTACCAGAAGTACTGCTCCAAAGTACTTATAGCCAAAGTTTCTTCATGAAAGATAGAGTGAGTACTCCCCTGATATGATATTGCTATCAGCCTGGACTCAAAATGATGGATCCTGCATTCTGTAGTACCACATCCCTATTCTACTTTGCATTTCCACCAACCTCTTAGCGTTTCTTAACCTAGAGAATTTAGCCAGATGAGATATAAAGTTTTCCAGCTTGCTTGACAGTGGAGTCTTAATATCATAGACTTATACTAAATATTAATCCATATAACGCCAATGAAATGTGCTAAGTTGCTAGTTCAGGAAAAACAACAGCTCAATAATTCACGTGCACAGATGAAAATGGGGAAAACAACAATGTTTGTGGTATCAAAATCAATCATAACCTGCTAGTTTGTGTCTTTGTTAAGCAATGATTCAATCAAACAATATTACAATGACTATCAACCAGTGGTAAACTTAAAGATAAACTTGAAAGAATGAGAAAGGTCTTCCACATCAAAACAATATTTATAAATGATTTAATATTTTACAAAATATTTTCAACTCCAATCATGTACACATTGAAAGGAAATTATTTATTAAAAAAAATTGACTTTGCAACACATGCACCCCTTGGGATCTAGTGCTACGCAAATGTGTTTGGATGATCCGTAAAGAACATGGAGAAAAAGTGAGACGAGGAAAATTCACCAATTTCTGACATTCAAAGAGGAGGTAAAAAAATATCTGAAAGCAAAGAAATCAACCATAAACCTTGTTCTCAGAAGGCATTACTCTTGAAAGAACTGAAAAATAAATTATTAGCAAAGGAAAATCCATATATATATCGAGTACATGAATTAGAAAGGAGAAAAGAAAACTGAACAGGTAGTGTCGAATTTTAGATATATCCTAAGGCCTTGTTTTTATAATCCTAAGCAAAACTTAAACTGAGTGAGATTATCCAATGGTTGGCATCATTCACTGGACTAAATGAATACAGTGCGAGACTTTCTGTCATCACTTCTATCCGCCAATGTTAAAAGTCTGATCTATCAAAACAGTGTTCATTTCCCAGAAAAGCAAAATACCAAGAACTATCATGAGCCAAATAGCACAAAAATCATAGCTTCAAAACCCTAAACCCTCAAAACCCCTAACCAGCAAAACCCTAAAGCTACCTGAAACTCCAAGTGCAAATTTAACAAAAATTCCAATAGGAAGGTGAGGTGTTGAAAAAAAGAGTGGCAATGGCTAGTAGGATTTTTCCTACTGGATAGAAGCCATGTCCAAGCGTCTTCCATGTCCAGAGCTCGCCAGACCTGCAACAAGTTGGAAAGTAGCCAATGCAGAAACCAAAAAACCAAAAAAACCTGCAATTACTTGTAAATGCAATCTTCGACCTCGAACTGGCTGAAATTGGTACTGGCTCCTCCCCTAAAAACAGGTCGCGCAAATGAAACAACCACCAAGGAAACCCTAAACCTCTGGTGGTCCAAAATGAACAACAATTGCAAGCAGAATGAAACAAGAACAACAAAAACGTTGTTCCAACCATGGATGCATGCAAGCAAACAATGGCGGACATTAGCTCAACAATGGCGGATGAGGCACACAAGTAATGGAGTCATCCTGCGCCATCGTCAGCGGAGGGCTTCGCCCAAACACTTGATTCGAATAGAAAAACAGAGAGCAGAGCACACATCGCCGCAAACAGACAAAAACAACCAGGCTAAAGGTCGGAAAACAGGTTTTGAAGGGATGACACGCACCACAACACGTGGCAGTCCACATCGGGCACGTGTCATACATGTGAATGTGTTGTCCACGTGGGTGTAGATGAGGTGGAGGGGAGGGTGCACAGGTAATGGCATCCCTCCCCTAGAAATCTGAATTTTCAATTCATAATTTCAGCTACTCTGTTTGCAATGACCGTACCTCCGTTCAAGTCTCAATCACAAAATTGTCTCCAAGGTCGAATAACCATGTATGTATGTATTTCTCTTCGATTTTACAACCGGTGTTGGCTTAGGAGCCTTGAAGGTTGTACACTTTGAGGTCCCACATACTGGGAGGTCCCCGGGAAGATCCCTGACACTAAACAAACTTCAAAATAGCAAACAAATGGAAAAAGCACATGTTACCTTGTTGACAGATTTCCAACTGAACCTGCCAACCTGCCAAAAGAAGTAATCATTATCCCACAATGGTCTAGAAGACTAGTGGCAACAGATGATAAGCGTGCAGGGTTAAAGCTTGAAGCATTCAACTGGTAGGCTCCCATCCCTTCATATTACTGTTAATATGGTTGATGAGGTTTCTATTGTGTGCCATGTGACAACTTATGAAATCAATGAAGCTTGCCATGTGAAAATTTAATACCACGAGATGTGACATTGTATTTAAAAAGATTTAGGGGATGGGTTGTTGTTATAAAGTGCCATTAACCACTAGTTGGCCCACTGATCTGCTTTGTTATTGAGTTCACGCAAGGCATGATGGAAAGTAATGGAGGAAAATGACTTTGTTTCTTACCTGTTTCGATCTAGAAGTGAAACTTTGAAACTAAGGGGTAGTCTTGTCGCTTTGAGTTATGCACCATATGGTTAATAATTGTTTTTTTAGTCTATTACTATGATAAATTAATTTCATTACCATAATAGTTTGCATGCCCATTATTTTGTTCACTTTAAACCCTTGCCACAAAGTATAAGCTTTTGCCTTTTGGTTGAGAACAATGTTAAGACCCCAAGCATAATAGGTTTCACATAATGTTGAGCTGTTTTCCATTTTTCAAAATTAGAAAAGATTGACTCAAGGTGCGATCCTATTTTGAAAAGATGTTTAGGCTCTTTATTTTTTGAAATATCAAATATGAGAAGAAATCTGAAACTGCTTGAACCATTATTCTTTCTATGCAATTAGGTTTTGATACAAATGAATATCTTTGCCTTTGGAGAGTATTATTTTGAAAAGATGTTTGGGCTCTTTATTTTTTGAAATATCAAATATGAGAAGAAATCTGAAACTGCTTGAACTATTATTCTTTCTATGCAATTAGGTTTTGATACAAATGAAGATCTTTGCCTTTGGAGAGTATTTTCTGCCAGTAAACTTGATGTAGGAGCATCAACCCTAGGAAATCCATTTTTTCCTAGATCCAAAAAGGGTGATGAAATTTCCAAAGGAAAAAGATTTCCCTCAAATATAATTTGTACAAATTAGAAATAGTGAGTTTCTCATGTAAATACGAGTGTCCCAATTCTAGAAATAATATAGTTGTTAGGATATTCGATAAGCTAGCATTTTGGTTATATGGCACATAATAAGATGGACAAATGGTAGGCTGAGGTGTTAGGCAATTTTCTAGGAGTTGAGACAGATGTCCAAACAGTCTTTGTTCTGTTACGAGATATTCTAGCATATCAAAAGATATATATGTATGTATAGTTTGAGGAAAAAAGGCAATCTAGTAGATAGAGGTCGAGGAGCAAAGCTCGTGTAGCTGGGGTAAAGAGCCTGTAGAATTTCCCATTGTAGATCACCAGATAATGCAATATATCAAAGCAAAATACTTGATCTACTTCTACAAACAAACTTGCGGAAGCTTAATCGATTATGAGCAAGATAAAATAGAACACATATAACAGAGAATGAGAAATCAATCACACTTGAACACAGAAGAATACTCTGAGGAAAGCCTTAGCTAAAAACCTCGATTCTGTATTATCATACAAATGGAAATATGTCTGGATTACACAAAGCTTGTTAGAAAATTATATATTACAGAGCGATGAAACACATAAAATATTGCAGAAATATAAACACAGAAAATGCATAAAACAAGAGACACAGATATATGTGGTTCACCCAGTTTGGGCTATGTCCACGGAGAAAACAGTCAGTCCTTCTTTTATTATATTATCCAACAAACTGAAGAGATACAACCTACAGCAGATCCGTTGTAACACCC